>CM033469.1:355669048-355794445 GCA_019447015.1 Hymenochirus boettgeri | reverse complement strand
AGTATTATTAACATTCTACCCCCTACCCATTACACTATACCCAGTATGTACCATTAACATTCAACCCCCCAACCATACACTATACCCAGTATGTACCATTAACATTCTACCCCCTACCCATTACACCATACCCAGTATGTATCATTAACTTTCTACCCCCTACCTATTACACTATACCTAGTATGCATCATTAACATTCTACCCTTTACTCTATGCTCAGTATGTGTCATTAACATTATACCCTCCTACCCATTACACCCTACTAGTATGTATCATTATAATACTGTTAATGATGTAGAATTCCCATTGATACTACTGTTACTGTTGCAGAATTCTCATTGGAGTCAATACTACTGTTACTGATACAGAATTCCATTGGGGTCTATTACTGTTGCTAATGTAGCATGCCCATTGGGGTCCAACTACTGTTACTGGTGTAGAATGCCCATTGGGGTCAAAATACTTTTACTGATGCAGAATTCCATTGGGGCCAGTACTACTGTTACTGAAGAATTCCATTGGAGCCAGTAGTACTCTTCTGATGTAGAATACCAACTAGGGTCGATACGAATTTTAATGATGCAGAATTTCCATTGGGATCAATACTACTGTTACTGATGTAGAATACCCATTTGGTTCAATACTACTGTTACTGATTCAGAATGCCCATTCGGGTCAATACTACTGTTGCTGATGTAGAATGCCATTTGGTCAATACGAATGTACATGATGTAGAATGCCCATGGTGGTCAATACGAATGGTAATGATGCAGAATGGCCATTGGGGCAACACGAATGTTACTGATGTAGAATGCCCCTTGGGGTCAACACGAATGTTACTGATGTAGAATGCCCCTTGGGGTCACACAAATGTTACTGATGTAGAATGCCCATTGGGTCAATACTACTTTTAATAGAGTTAGAAGCCCATTGGGCTCAATACTACTGTTACTGATGCAGAATGCCCATTTGGTCAATACGAATGTTACTGATGTAGAATGCCCATGGCGGTCAATACGAATGTTAATGATGCAGAATGGCACTTGGGGCAACACGAATGTTACTGATGTAGAATGCCCCTTGGGGTCAACACGAATGTTACTGATGTAGAATGCCCCTTGGGGTCAACACAAATGTTACTGATGTAGAATGCCCATTGGGGTCAATACTACTTTTACTGATGTAGAATGCCCATTGGGCTCAACACCATGTTACTGATGTAGAATGCCATTGGGGTCAACACAAATGTTACTGATGTAGAATGCCCATTGGGGTCAACACAATGTTACTGATGTAGAATGCCCATTCGGTTCAATACTACTGTTACTGATGCAGATACCCACTCAGGTCAATACTAATGTTACTGCTGAGACTGCCTTATGGGGTCAATACTACTGTTACTGATGTAGAATACCCATTCAGGTCAATACTAATGTTACTGATGTAGAATGCCTATTGGGGTCAATACTACTGTTACTGATGTAGAATACCCATTCAGGCCAATACTACTGTTAGATGTAGAATGCCTATTGGGGTCAATACTACTGTTACTGATGTAGAATGCCTATTGGGGTCAATACTACGTTACTGATGCAGAATGCTCATTCTGGTCAATACTACTGTTACTGATGTAGAATGCTCACGGGGTTCATTACTACTGTACTGATGTAGAATGGCCATTGGGGTCAATGTGAAATTACTGATGTAGAAAGAACTTCTCAGGGGAAGTGCCCTATGTGTGAATCTCAGTTTTCTGTGTTGGTAATTTCAGAATCATGGTCTTAGTCTTACACGTGCTGCCTGCACAGCTGTCATGTTGTGTTAGGATGAAGCGTTGTCCATGGGAGAGGCAGCTCATTGAGGGACCAGTGTCCACTAATGCGCTTGAACTAGGTGATTATGGGGCTAATTCACAAAGGGCTTATCATGTTACCTCCCTGGTTATTGGTCAATTGCTGTTTTTTTTGGAAATAACCATCAGGTGCAACACACACTAAAATTGTAAATAGTTCATAGAGTTACCGACTGTCTATTGAAGTGATTGTGCTAATGATAGGAATAGTAATGATTACAAAGCAGTTGCTTCTAATTTATTCATTTTCTGACATTTTCAAAATGAGCATCTTTAAATGGTAGATCTGACAATGTGGCCACAGAGGTGCCTTATTCAGGCTAATGAAACAGCTGGTTAATAGGCTGGAGAAAAATGTGATCATAAGCAGAACGTGTCGCTCTCCCAATGTGCCCTTTGTGCAATTTAGCCAAATGCAGTGACTTTTCTTGCTGTTAAGAAATAATGAATGAACTGCGCTTGTTTCAGAGGGCATCGGCTTTCTTTTGCTGCTACACTCGCGCTTTGCTGCTGACAGTTCAAGAAATGTCTTGTTGGAAGAAATGTTCTCCAAAGCTCCATGGATTTGGTTATAGATTGTCGGGTTACTGCATCTTTCTATCTATCTATCTATCTATCTATCATCTATCTACTATCTATCTATCTATCTACTATCTACCAACGTTTTTGAACTTGTGACCATTTAAGCAGAAATATCAGATCCATGTCTACAGAAATCTTATTTTTTAATTAGTTTAATGATCATTCAGTAGATCTATCCATAATACAGAGAAGTTCTGCTCCACTGTATTATGTTGATTGATATGAGGATCTGTAAACAGTGGCTACAGCAACAATTAGAGGATTCGTTTTAACAGTCCATATAGTGATGTTACTTTATTTGCAACATCATCACCCTTCATTGCCATCGGTCATTATGTAACTCTGTGTGCTTATATTGTGTTTCCATTCTTGTTAAAATGACATTACGGACTGTTAGGCCCAGGGTGTGTGTTTTCTCATAATTACAATGATGTTAGATCAGAGATGTCCCTGGTCTGCCACAGGTATAAACTACAACTCTCAGAAATATGTCATACAGATTTCCAGTATCTTCATGTATTGGCTGTATGGAGAGACAGCTTGTATGTAAATGTAAAATACACTTCTGCTCAGAGAAGAGAAGTAAAAAGATGTTTAGAGATTTCTGTTATTTCTTTAAAAATCACTCAGTGTGCAATGTCCTGGATAGATAAAGTATAAATCCCATTGAAATGATTTCTTATGATTCTGCAAGATTTTGGATAAGGTCCATGTAGTTTCAAGGGGAAAATAACTGATGTTTTTCGAACGATTATCAATCCAAGTCATTAAAAGTATTATATATACAAAGAGAACAGGTTTTAGTGGTGCTCCTGGTGCATAGGGCAAATAGGTCACCATTGATTTCAGCAAAAAACTTCTGTGATTGAGTGAGCCAGATGCAACACTAAAAAATGATCCTTCTGTATATTGCATTCTCTGTGCCTAACAAGGTGCAGACCATTTGACTTGACAACCTTACTGTGCTCCTTTGGAATCATATTCTTGTTTCAAAACATTCTAATTGATAAGAACAGTGTCAGATCAATATTGCATGATGGGGGATTAGTGTAGTTTGTCATAAATGAGAAGGATCGGTCTTTATTGAGGCTAGTAGCCCCTAGGCTTCCAGCTAGAGGAGTGTAAAAACAGGTGTGGTGTCTTATTCCTTGCACATTTATTTTTTAGAGACAAATGTTGTACCTTTCATTGACAGGGTATTTTCTGAATAACTTCTTTCATGTCTCCCTACATTGGCTACATTTTTAACTGTCCTTAGTATTAGCAAATGATATAGCTAAAGATTTCCAGTCTAACAGGGCCTGGCGGAACCATTTATTAGACAGTCAGTTACAATGAGAAAGTTGTCAAGGCTGCTTTTCATGCTCCCACTAACCAAGTCCCAGATACATTTTTCTTCAAGATATTCTTTGTTGCTGTGGAAACTCTCAACTGCCAATTAGGCTGCTGGTTATACACATGTGATGTGAAAATTTCTTGTCTAGCCAATAGTATTGAGACATGCTACAATTTAAAGGGACTTTCTTATTCACAAATGTCATTACTAGAAACCCGGCGGACTCATGTAATGAACACCTGAAACACATTTATTGTAAAATCAGAAATTGAATATCCTTGGTAATATTCAGCAATAAATGTGCTTTTTGGAGCCTTGTCTTATTGTAAGATCTGTCCTTTGTGAGTTCTGTGCTCCCAAGCCCTTTAAACATGTGGCCTTACTGGTGGAAGGGTTACTAAAGTGCTGAATATCTCCGTAAAGTGTGACTTTTCATAAAATGTGTTCCAGTACATCTTTACTTACAGGAGCAGGATTATCCAAAAGACAACCTAGGACCTTCAGGGGACCCAGCTTTAGAAGCAGCAACAATATTATAGCCCATATATAATATATATAGTAAAGAAGGAGCCTACATGACAGAATTCTGAATATTTGTTTGTAGTGTGATTTCTGGTAAAACGTCCCCTTATATTATAGAATTCTATTTATTCTAACCCATGCTGTAGTGGCGCTTAGGCTACACTGTGCAGATGTAATTTAGCTGCTTGGCCTTTGCCCTGCTAGTAAAGTAAATCTAGTGTTAAACTAGACATTGAAGTTTCCTTGGTAATGCAACATGAGGAGTGAGTATTATTTTCACTTGTCCTCTATTTTATGTTTAAACCAATGTCTTAACTGTATATTTACTAACCGGTTCGCTTGGGATCTGGAAATCAGGCCTAATGCAGAATTTGACGCCACATTTTCTAGAACTGGGGCATGTGTACGCGGCATTTCAAAATGGGATTTGAAAATTGCAAGAATTTGTTATGCACTGTATGGGATGTGAGCTTGTGTGTGCCAACACCACATTACTAAGAGTTGGGTATGCACCTGTCCTGCCTTGGGAATACGGGGTCACACAGTTTGGATACACTAATCTTATAGTGTGCCCCCCTAATCTTAAAGGAGAGAATAACTATCTAGTGAGCAGAATATTAAAGCCTTAGTAGGTATAGCATAGATTCCTTTTGGCCTAGATGCACATTTTAAAAAGATTTGGTCCGGGTTAACAGCGTTTACTTTATGGTTTTTATTTTGACATATGCAAATTGGCCAAGGTTGAAGTCGGGGGGGGGGGGGGTTCTTTATAAACCCCACATCACCTGAGAAGCCAGAAGAACTGGTTTGTTGAGAGAACCTGATATGTTGTGTTGTGTGTTCTTTAAAATCCCACATGCTATTACAACAGGAAATGTATTGATGTGGATAATTAAAAGTGAAAATAGAAGAGCCATAAAATAAACTTTGTAGAAAAACAGCCAGTTTTTTTATATATATATATAGTTAGCCCCAGAAAATTTAGTATTTTATGCCAAAATGTAGAGAGAGAATCCGTGTATCACCAATTACTTTAACTGCCTAGTCAGAGCCTAGCTTATTTAGTGATAAATACATATAGGTGAAGCCTGCCACGCTACTTCTCTTGCTTCCTGTTCGTGGCTGTCAGTCAAATGCTTGACGGTGAGGCCACCCCCAATTACCTGACAGCATCTCACTGCTGCTGCTTGTGCTCAAATGCAGCAGGAAGTGGCACCCAGGCGGCGAGGGACCGGGTCTGGTAAGTCTTTTAATTGGCATCTTTCTTAAAAACTAATAATGTGAAAATTAGGATGGGGGGGGGGGTGCTGAACCTAAATACATTTTATTTCATGGCTGGACTTGGTTAAACTAGTCTATTAATGATGACTTCACAGTCAGTACACTGACAAATGTTCTTTTTATTATATATCTGTGCTGATTATAATCCATTGTTTATCTAATTTAGGTGTGAAGAAATGTCGATCAGCATGCATGAGAATCGCAAGTCAAGAGCCAGTACTGGCTCTATGAACATCTATTATTCCACAAGTCTTCTTATGCTGACAGCGTCTTGACCCATCTAAACCTATTACGTCAACAATGTCTCTTCACAGATGTCCTGTTACTGGCAGGAAACCGGTCTTTCCCCTGCCACCGGGCCGTCCTTGCTGTTGCAGTCGCTACTTTGAAGCTATGTTTAGTGGTGGGACTTAAAGAAAGTCAAGTAATGAGGTGAATTTCCACAGTGCTATTCACCCAGAAGTCCTTGAACTCCTTCTAGATTATGCATATTCCTCTAGAGTCATCATCAATGAAGAAAATGCAGAGTCCCTTCTTGAAGCTGGTGACATGCTGGAATTTCAAGATCCGAGATGCATGTGCTGAATTTTGGAAAAAAATCTCCATCCAACAAACTGTCTGGGTATGCTGCTTCTCTCTGATGCTCATCAATGCACTAAGTTATATGAACTGTCTGGAGAATGTGTCTTAACAACTTCCAAACCATCTGTAAAACAGAAGATTTCCCCAGCTTCCTAAAGAACTAGTGGTACAGCTATTATCCAATGAAGAGCTAGAAGAAGGAAGATGAACGCATGGTATATAGTATGCGATGAAACTGGTTCATTATGATCTAAATAAGAGGCAATGTTACCTCTCTGAGTTGCTTCAGACTGTAAGGTTAGCTCTTTTGCCAGCAATTTATCTCATGGAAAATGTAGCAATGGAAGAACTTATCATCAAACAGAAGAAAAGCAAAGAGCTGGTAGAAGAAGCCATTAGGTGCAAGTTAAAAATACTGCAAAACGATGGTGTAGTTACAAGCTTATGTGCCAAACCTCGGAAAACTGGCCATGCCTTGTTTCTCCTGGGTGGGCAGACTTTTATGTGTGATAAATTGTACCTGTAGATCAAAAAGCAAAAGAGATTATACCCAAAGCAGATATCCCGAGCCCTCGCAAAGAATTTAGCGCCTGTGCGATTGGCTGCAAAGTGTATATCACTGGTGGCGGGATCAGAAAATGGTGTTTCAAAAGATGTTTGGGTCTATGACACTCTCCATGAGGAGTGGTCAAAAGCTGCACCTATGCTTGTGGCAGGTGGTCATGGATCTGCTGAACTTAAGCACTGTCTTTATGTTGTAGGGGGAAACACTGCAGCCACAGGTTGCCTTCCTGATCTCCATCTGTATCCTTAAAACAAGTTGAAACAATATGACCCTGTAAGCAACAAATGGACCATGGTTGCTCCTCTGAGGGAAGGTGTAAGCAATGCTGCAGTTGTTAGTGCAAAACTCAAATTATTTCATTTGGAGGAACTAGTGTTAGTCATGACAAGTTGCCCAAGGTGCAGTGCTATGACCCCACTGAAAACCGATGGTCTGTACCAGCTACTTGCCCTCAGCCTTGGCGCTACACAGCTGCAGCAGTACTGGGAACGCAAATTTTCATCATGGGGGGAGATACAGAATTTTTGCCTGTTCAGCTTACAAATTCAACACGCGAAACATATCAGTGGACTAAGCTAGGCTGGCATGTGACAGCCAAACGCATGAGTTGTCATGCAGTCGCATCTGGCAATAAACTTTTTGTGGTTGGAGGGTTATTGGAATCCAGAGATGCAAAACACTGGACTGCTATGACCCCAACTTGATGTGTGGAACAGTATAACAACTGTACCGTACTCTCTCATTCCTACGGCATTGTCAGCACATGGAAACATTTGCCATCCTAAAGCACTAACATATTCTTAAGGTAAGGAACAGATAGAGAACTTAAGTAATTATTTGTAATGTTAACACTTTTTCTTGTAGTTTTTAGCTTGGGTTTGACTGTGACATTACTCTCAATGCTCAGCATATGCTAAAAGAAGAAGTAAAGCGAGACACACTTACATTAGAGGATTGAAAGGCTTCTGCATGAAGCTATGGAAGTGAAGTCACCCAACTCTCTATGGAAGTGCGGTGTCTTCTTTATCATTGAACTGGCAAATGGCGGAGCTACTGTGCATGTGACCGAGTCATGTTGTTTGTCATCTGAGGGAACATTGCCCTTTAATCGAGTGTGTAGTGTCCATCTCTCGGGAAACCTCTAAATTATTTCTTAAAAACATAACTTTTGTGAATTTTAAGGCAACAATCCAGGACCAGGATCACCATATTCTATTCCCATTTGAGTTACTTTTAGATATTCTTAAAAAAAAATCCAAGAAGCCTAAAAATGTACATATGGCAACTTTTTATTGATGTCTATGGACTAGGTAACTAACTGAGGCAGTAGATTGGCTCCGGGAGCCTGCTTTAATAATAGTTTTCTGGCACTTGGTGATAAATTCACCACACTTGCTGGACAGGTTTGGTGATTCTTGTGATGAATGCTCTGTCAATGAACTGTTGAGGATTTAGTCCGGGGAAGATGACATTTCTCTCGTGCACCATGAAGACAGGGGCCTCGATTTCTTCCCAAACAGAAACTCACCAAGACTCGCACCAGCTGCACACACTTCCTATTGCTTGTAGACAGTGTAAATAAAATGACTCATTCCTCTTCCTCATTCATTTGGTGTTTGCAGCATTTGACTGGATTGAAATCTCTGTAGTAGAACTTTCTGATTGACCTTTGGGTAAACATGTGGCTCTAAAACTGGAAAAATTTTTACTTTTCCTTTTTCTCACCTGAGGGTAAAGGTGCAACCCTGAGATTGCTGCGTCAGTGAGAGAAATGTAAATTGAATTCATGTTTTGCTTCTGTGTGAAAGGAGAGTACAGCATGTCCATCATTCGTTATCTAGTTTTGTCTTAATAGTCATAGGGAAAAATGAATGATACTGAGCTAAAAATTACAGCTGCCATGGGTTTATCCATGGTGTGGCCTTAGTGCACCAATTGGCTGCTTCTAGCTTTGCTGCAATGCTACTGTTATGTTTAAAGCTCATGGAAATGTGGCTACTATTCCTTACTTGTTTTTAAACGACAAATGTAATAGTTAGAAAGCTGATAGATATAAGACTATCCTGCACAATGTTCTGTGCCCGTTTGTGTTCATGCATGTAAAAGATGACATCACAGCCAATGACAGAATGCTGTACCCCTAGCTGCTACTCTGAGCATGCTCAAGCTTATAACCAGCTCACTAAATTGCTGAAAGGGGGGGTAAGCAAATAAGGTAATTAACACACTCTACCCCTGAGGTATCCAGGAGCCCTAAGATAATGATTGGGATAAAGGTGGGATATCTCAATAATTTTAGAGGGGCCATATTTCTAAATAATCTACTAAAAAAATAGATTGCTTGTGGAATAAATGTTAATTTGAAAAAGACCACTAGTGCTCCTCTTATCAATATAGGTTATGTATGCTGTTGGACGCACGGGGCATTCAAACTGAGTGCGAGTGTGAGACAATGGGACCCTAGTTTTTCTATTAATATATAAACACTAACCTAATTTTTCCTTCTCCTTATTATGGTTGCATTATGTTAAGATATACGTGATATATTCTCTAGTGCTCTGTGTAAACAAATAACAAAGAGCTATAAATGTAGATGTCCCTGCACAGCTGAAATGACAATTGAGATTTTCCCTGCATTTGTCAGTTCTGGAGTTTCCTTCTTGGCTCTCTGAGACGGGAGTGAGAACATTGTGTTAAAAAGTAGTTTGGCAGCTCAGAACAGAACATAGAGGAAAGTAATGGATCATGTCATGACACATTATCATTAAAGGGTTACAGTAACTAAATGTGCTGGTCTCCCAGTCGGGAGACATTTGCCTGTACATTTTAGTTGCAGGTTTGCAGCTTGCTTTAAAAAAACCAGAGCCATGAAAACACTCCAGCTAGTTTCTGAAACATACAAATAGCAATGTTCATAGTTCGGTTGCTGTCCAGTAATTTGCCGGCCTTTCCAGGTGACCATGTCATGGGTGTAGAGAGAGCTCCATGCTAATCGTCCCTGCTACATTGAAAAAAGCTCAAAAGTTAAAAACTTAGATATTTTAAACCACAAATCCAGTAAAATCTACCCAAACATTGTCCCCTTTAAAAAGCAACATAGCAGCTCCCATTTCAAAGTATAAATTGAATATTTGTGATGGAGATACTAACAGGGTGATGCAATTCCTGTCACTTTAAAGAAACTCATTTGGACCACAGTTACCCTTTAAAGTGTGTATCACATGCACTGAGATATATCATCATGGTGCAATGGCACAGTGGGGGTGATAACTGCTCTCAATGTCTTGCTCATACTTAAGCCTCGTACACACGTGCGATCGCGGTCCGACCCGCAACGCACGATGTGTCCGAATGTTCGTTTGGGCGTTAATCGGCCCGTGTATGGGTCCTTATTGGCCGAAACGGCCGGTCGTTCGGAGACCCGTCCAATCGGTTGGGCAACGATCCCGATCGCTCGATAAAGTGCCCATACACGGGCCGATTGTCGGGCGAAACGAACGTTTGGATACATTGTGTGCGCTTCGGGACACGCAATCGCACATGTATACAACCCTTACATTTTAAAAGAGAACCATTGTTCTAAATGGACTAACAACCTTCCCCCAGTCCTTTACCTAAAGGAAACTTTACATACAGCAGTAGGTGCAAATCTTACCAAACCTTCCTATTACAACAATGTGAAATTAGAGTCTCTGTGAAGCAGTTAACCTTTCATTAGCTCAGTAAGAGGATAAAGACCAGGGCATTGTTCTGTTAGCCAGATGGGGCTAACCTCATCTTCATTAGGACTCGCCAATACAACTGTGCTACAGTTTTGCGACTCCCTGAATATTTGTTGCAAGTAGTCATTGTCCTGAAACTCGCCATCTGCCTTACTGTCATCAAATTAAAGTGTTTATTTCTTTCATTTTGTCCACAGTACAGACAGGGGACACTCAGCTGTGAAGACTGGAGGAGATCTAATAGATGAATACAGAATTACGTTACTGCTTGAAAGAATTTGCCTGCATCTTGTTGGCAAGGCCCTTTTACAGCAAGGACTGCGGGGCCCCTGGGGCAGTAAAAGGTTTACAGTCCGTCCGGTCACAAGGGACTCCAGTGTTTGTAATCTTATTGTATGTGCTCCATATCAGTGTTAACCCTTTCTGGGACAGAATTATTCTGTTGTGTACATCCGCCAGCTCGGTGCTTCGATGGGCTTTCTTGTCCTCACAACCGACTTGGGCCCAGATGGAAAAAAAATCTTTTCTCCTGAACCGTGAAATGTTTTACAAGCTACCAGGAGGGCTAGAAGGCACCAATCAGGGAAACGTCACATTGGATACATTGTACAGCATACAGCTTAATACAAGACTACACCAATGATCAATGCCAGGGGAGATGTTAACCTTGCAGCACTATCGGTTCTCAGCACAAAAGTCAATAAATGTTGTGAAAACCTCAGTGGATGGTCAACTGAGGTGGGGAAGGGGGAGAAGAACCTGTGAAAAGCTATTTGACTTCTTACTCCCATCACTTTGTCATTTCATTACCGCTGTATAAGACTTGGAACTGTCACTCACCTCTGTACATTCCTTGTTGTCTGTTATAGTCCAGTGCTGTCTGCATGCTGATATAATGCCTGTCGCATTCACAGTAGGGGGCTAGCTGAACTGAATGGTTTTATTTTAAGTGTAAGCAACAATGGTCTTAAATACTCGTTGTGCAGCCATATCATCTCATTGCAGCCATAGGGGTTAAGGGGAATAACCTAATGCTGCCCTTATAGAAATGCGTTATAGCTTCAGTTCTCTTCTGTCCAAGAATAGATTCTTAAGGTGCAAAGTTTCCCTTTGTTTGAATTTGCACCAATGAGATGTAAGCTTGTTACTGCAGTTAGATAATATCTGGTAGTTGCTGTAGATTATAGCGTGGGCAAACATTTGCACCTTTTATGTATTGCCTCCAAAAAACACACTCCCACTCCATCTTATTGTGTGTGTACACAGCAAATACGGTGTGCACCGAGGAAGTGCTGTGGATTTACTTCTTGCCTTTATTTACATCTACACATTTCTCCATATACATCAGTGAATCCTATAACCCACTCTCCGTATAGATAGCAACTGCACAAACTGCACCCATGTGCCTGTTTTGAATGTAAAGGTTCCCTTTCAGAAAGTGATTGATTGCACCCATAGCTGCTGCCACTAAGAGTTTTAAAACCCTCCTCAAACCAGCAGATAAACAATCCACTTTGTACATTAATGGTGACGGTGAACAGCCAAGACTTCGGATTGTAGGGAATTGACCGTAACCTTATATACAGTTTATTCATCCAATATTGACATAAACTCCTGTAACTCTGGGCTTCCCAAATCAAATAACCATCTTACTATAATAGTATCAGTGTAATGTCTAAACTTACATTCCCTAAAACACCTTTGATTGCTGTAAATGGATGCAGCTTCGTGTGTTAAATGTGCACAATTTCCATTATGGCTGAATGATCCCTTGTTTCTCTATAACGGGAGGTATAGGAAGGGAATGTGAATCTTGGGGTAATTCATTGAACTCCCGTCATTTAAGCGTCATTAAAGCGTTGGGGGGGATGTTGGGAGTCTTTACAGAACAGTCTGGGATGTTTTTAGTCAGACAACCCTGGAGATGACTTGAAAGACTAGTTCCCACAATGAAGCTGCATGCGCGTTCTTGGTGTGCAGATATCCACGTATCAGTGTTAGGTTGGGTTCCATTGTATTCAGTGACTGGTTAAAGCTAGCATGCACAACGTTTCTCCTAGGTATATTTTAAACACTTCAATTTGCCTTGCAGCAAAGGTAAAAATAACCAGCACAGTGGAAGGTCATGAGTATGGAAAGGCGATTGCAGAAATGGAAGACCTGTTCTTAAATTACTGCTGGGGTAAACTAAGCTGTGTACATCCCTTAATAGGCCCTGAAGCTCTGCAGACCGTACCTTTCCTCCTGTCTCCAGTTTTCACATAATGTTTTAGTGTCGTGTCTAGTGTGAACGCGTTCTGGCCTTTGAAGTCGCAAACTAAAATATACCGATCGCCGCTTCCCGTTTGGGTGTTTGTTTTCACTCAAAATGCTCATTGTCTACTTTCAAGGATCCAAAGTTATTATTTATTTATTTTCGTTATTGTTTTTTTTTTTTGCCAAAGCCACAGTTGTGTGAACAGTTTTTTTTTTTTCTTTGGCTTTCTGTTGTTTTATTGTATTTGTGGTAAAGAAAACAAATAAACTTGCACTGGTTGAATTTTCTAATCGTTTGTTGCTGTTTTTTTTACCTATACGCGTTACCACAACACTCAAGCCCTTCCTATTTATAATGGATACAGCGTGTAAGGTGTTAATAGTGTGTGAATCTGGGGAACAGGTCTAATTATCCACGGTGTAAGGCGCCAGGACACTGTACTTACAGGCGGGAATGTTGGTAATAAACGTATCGGCTGGGTGGTTGTCTGGAACATCTTGTCGAAATAGTGTATGGGCACCTTTAGACATTTGATAGATTAGACGCTGTCTATGGACGAACCTATAATCTATATAATGTCTGCGTAATGTATGGCCAGCAGTAGAAACCTGGTAACTTATGTTTAAGGTTAGACAGCAAGTTATTTTAGGTGGCCATATAAATAGGACTTTGCAAATACAGTACTGAATGCACTACTATACACTACTGTGTACTAAATAAACACTACTACTTATACTTTGTATAGGGGCAATCTTTGCATGGTCACTAAGGCTGGGTACACACAAGGCGATTTTTTCCTGCCAAACTGACTGTTATTCGTATATCGGTTGGTCCCGCAAACAAAAATTGCAGGCAAAATGCAGCCTCTGGCAACGATATTTTCACCTGTGTGTACCCAGCCGAACACCAATAATTTGTGCCATACACCTGTTCCTTGTGTACAGAGGGTCCATGTGATTAGTAATGGTCCTGCAGCAGCTGTGTGAAGGAACAGATTCAGTGCACATGTCTTTGGGTCTTGGCTGTGAAGTGAACTGGCAGCCGGAGTAGTAATTTTGCACCCTAAATGTGCCTTATTTTTCCAAACTTTTACAAAGTTTCTGTCAGAGCTGAGGATTCACAACTCTCATGTCATGGAAAAGTATGAGTCAGCAATCCAGGGTTCAAGTCCTTCACCTTGTTCTTCTTAAATAGAATAAAACATTAGCAGGGAGAGAGTAGTAAAGACCGCTAACTAGCCAAATACATTAAATGTAAAACGGGGCCTGTTTTGTCCACGGTTGGCGTCGGGCACCAGATGCAATAAGCAAATCTTTATCGAGGTGTTTACGACCCCGCGATGCAGTAAATCTCACTAAGGGATTATTGCATTGTGGGATTGCGTCCAGTTAAGTAAGCAGCTTGTGTCTCCTGGCGCAAACAGCCTTACCTCTCTGATACAATTGAAATCTCCATTTGCTATTTGCCTAAGTGGCTAGACAGACAGACTTTTTTTTGAAAAAAGCCTATGGTTAGTCAATAAAAGAGACATTAAATTGCCATATTAAGTTACATTCTATTTTATTTGTCTTTTCACCAGTTGCATGTTGGGATCCCAATATATTTCATGCAAGTGTAATCATTTTATACTATTAGATAGAGAGAAGTCTGTGGCGGTTTTATATGTGAACACACAGGGATATATTTGCTGAGCCAATTTTGGGTAGGACAATCCACTCCCTCGGATTAATAGGCTGCGGGATTCTGATGTCAGGGTGGCCCGCGCTCTGCAGGGAACTTTCTAGGCTCATGGTCCTTGAAATGATGTGGGAATTTCAACTTGCTGCTCTACCGCTAAAGATCAGAAAGAAAGAAATAGAGAGAAAGAAACAAACCATCCACACGCTGAGGAAAAGCATAGAGACCAACAAAAAACCTTGGCAGAAGACTTAAAGGTCTTTTCTCATTCTGCAGGCGGGTTGCTGTAGAAACGGAAAACAAAGGGCAGCCTTCCACCGTTAGCTTCATTGTTCAGGCCTAATTCATTTTAGTCTGACACCGTCTGAATAGGAGAGTGATAACGTTACTTCTATCAGTGTTTTATATGTAACTAATGCTAAAAGCAAGGAAAAAATCTAAAGATACATGTAGCCTCCATCCCTCCATTTGTTCTAAAAAAAAATAAAGTGTGTTGGTGTACAGCCGGCATGTTGATTCTCTGATATAAAGTCTTATCTTCCAGCAAATATAATCTGTAAATGTTGTAGTAAAGTACAGGGAATTTTTGTGAACTGACTGATCGTTGATAGTTCACCATTGTTCACGAATAGGTCCTATCCGAGGGCACACGGACATCCTTTAAGATTAGTAAGTTAGGAAGGTTATTTACAGTGAAACTGTGGCTGAAATGACTGGTATTAATATACATACAGGGAGATTCAAAATAGTAAATATCTGCTTCTTACCTTTCGCGACCAGACATAAATGCAATTACATCCGGTATTGTATCACAGGATGGAGGTAAGCGGGGAACTCTCGCTCCTTTAAATACCCATACAATCCTGGTTTAGTTTTGTAGCACCAAACCTGAATAGGGAATTGTATCGGTGTGTGCTATTTCCAAAAAGATATGGTGCGGTGCCCTAAAATAGGTGTAAACCCATGTTAATTCGATATACATCAGGTTAACTTGTCCAAAGAGTTTTACCCTTTTTCTTTTACTATGAATCTCTCCCCATAGTTTTTGAAGATTCAGGGATCTTATTCGATTGCCCCTCTTAAGCTCTTTTTTTGCCTTCCTATTGGTTAACATATTAGGTAGGGCTCACGAGTAGGCTAAAAAAGTTGGACTAGATGGACATCTTATTCTACCTCCATTACTATGCTACTGTGTCTCACTAGAAGGCGTAAAACTATTCTGACGTAACACATACAGTAATGTGTTTGATTTACATTAATTACTACAAAAATGTGTTTGAAGTTACATTCCTGTTGGATAGGTACTGGACAGATTATTGTTTTCTTCCATACATCATAGAGAGAAACTGCTGTATAAATTTGGTCATAGTTCTGCTACAACTGCAATAAATGATCTGCAATGTCTTGAAATCCTAAAGATCTTTGCTTGGCATTAGGATTGGCCAAGCTGACATGTGTAAAGCTGGGTACACACATTAGCGATAAAGGGCTGATCTGTCGGTACTGACGGGAATGGCCCTTATCACTAATGAGTGTACGGCAGTTCAAAGGGTTCCGAGGGCCTAGAAAACTGAACTGCTATGAAAATTTCCCTTTGCCGCTATTGTCTCCCTTTACTAAAAGTACATTGACTCGCCGCAAAAATGTGCAGCCCCGATCGTTCTCCCTAGACTGGTGTAGTATCTTGCAGATTCTGTCTGTCAACTTTTAAAGATCTTTCATGTGTGTACCCGGCTTTAGAAAAAAAACAGTAACTTCCAAATGCGTTTCTAAAATTGTTCTCTCCAAACCAGCAGATTTTTATCCAGCAGTCTGTGTCTCCTAGCAGTGTTGGCTACGTGTTTATTATAAGAAGTTAGACTTCCTCCCTCATCTTTTATCTGTTTCCTTTAGTTGGAGTCTCCTCGCCATATCTACTTCTATTCCAAAACAAAAAGAAGGGAGCCATATCTGAAATAATAAACGTCTTCCATTAGAAATAAAGAAATTTAGCAGAGCAGCTAATTCTGTCCAACTGAAAAAACGTTGGGGGGGGGGGTGGGGGTTGGAACGAAAAGCAGAACTTGGTCTTTCTATTTTCAATGCTGTTGTGTGATCATTTTAGCTATATTTTAATTACATTCCAGAGCCTGGAAACCAAACAATAACTCATTCTGCCCTTGAAACTGAAAACTACAGAAGAATGTCACAGGGTCTTGCTTAAATGGATACATCCTGAAATTTCCTGCTTGTGTTGTGCTCTGTGCTACACTGATGAAAGCAAAGGCCTTAATTACTTCCCGAACATCAGACATAACTCGATTTTATCAAAAAACAACAAAATTAATAAGGGGGGAAAAAAAAACATCAAATGAATAAAAAAAAATCATAATGGACTGGAAAGTATAATTACTTGTCTTGTAGAAAATTATATTTGAACTTAAAATATATTTAATAAAGAACGGGTAACGTTAATCAAACTAGCGACTGTCAGAATAAATCAATTAGTTTTTAGAATAGAAAATACAGAAATCTGTAATTTGTTAAAGGAAGGAATGAAGTGGCTGTCAGCACAGAAGCCCACTGCTTCTTTTTTTGCTCAAAACGAGCGCCATACAGGAGCAGAGGGCGGGCGGCAGCACTAGACGGCGAGGCATCTTTAGCATAAGATAGTAATGCAAAAACCTAGGTTTGGGGGGGTAATTACATTTTTAGCTTAAGTTTTTTTTTAGTGGAGTTGCCCTTAATTAAACATTCAAACAAACTTCAAATCTTTGAATATCTTATTAGTGTATGGCCACCATTAGCTAGATAGACAGATAGATAATTAGATAGATAGATAGATAGATAGATAGATAGATAGATAGATAATTAGATAGATAGATAGATAGATAGATAGATGGCTTAAATGGATACATCCTGAAATTCCTCCTTGTTTGTACTCTGTGCTACACCGATGATGAAAGCAAAGGCCTAATTACTTCCCAAACATCAGAAATAACTCATTTTATCAAAAAAACAACAAAATTAATAAGGGGAAAAAAAAAACTAAAAAAAAAAATCATAATGTATGTGAAAGTATAATTACTCTGCTTCGTAGGAAAAAAAAATTATATTTGTACTTAAAATATATTTACATAAGAACGGTAACGTTTAATCAAACTAGCGGACTGTCAGAATAAATCAATAGTTATTGAAAATTATTTCAAGAAAATACAGAAATCTGTAATTCATTGAAGGAGGAATGAATGAATACAGCTAAAATCTTGTTGCGGAATGCTGCAATTTTGATGCAGGATGACGAATTGCATCAGCATCATATCCTTTGCATCTCTTTGGGCTGGAATATAATTGCTGGAGGAAGCAATTTCTTTGTGATGCTGTCTTTCTAATTTTACATCACAACCTTGCTTTCCCCAAATTTAGGTCATTAATTTGCATTGAAAAGAGGAACATGTCGGAATTAATGAAATGCTGATGTCGGCAAGCTCTGAAAATTATTTGCAAGCAACACTATGCTGCTGGCATGGCTGTATTTAACAAGGGGGCACTGAAAGGCACCACCTTTGGCCTTGGCACCAGCTCCGCAAGCTTTGCTACATGCCCAGCCCCCACTTTGAAATCCTGTGTTATCCTTCTCAATAGTTTTACTTAATAGGGGAAAAGACAGTTAGAAAAAGAAAACTTTAGGCCGGAAGGCTAGAAATAATGTGATCTGCCATAGCGCTGTTTGTAGTAGCCTGAATATGCTGCAGACATGCACAGTGACAATACTTAAGCTAAGAAAAACTTTTTAAAGTGATAATATTTATTTCCTCATATGCCTGGAGTTTGGTAAAACCAAACTGTATGGTTATGCCTTACCGGGTGGCAAGACGGATGCTCAGAACTGTTGCTTTTTCAGTGCCTGGTTAAGGTTGGTGGGGCCCCCTGGGCAAAACAGTGTGGTGGGCCCTCCCCATTTTTAAATTGCCCCCTATTTAAAAAAAAAATTAAAGGGACACTATACAGAAAAAATGCCTCATCTTAATCTATAAAAAACATGTAGTAGCACTACTCTGATTTGGTGTTGCTGCATGCTTCAGTCCAGCACACATTTTTTAGGAGCAGTATCCCCCCTCCCTCTTTTAACCACTCCCACTTTTATCACTCGCTGCTCCCTACTCTACGCTGTGATAACCGCTCCACTTCCTGGTTGCTGCTGTCAGTAAAGGCACAAAGTGATATCACGCCATTGGACTGACAGCCGCGACCAGGAAAGGGAGCGACTGTCAGCACAGAAGCTCACTGCCCCTTTTATTGCTCAAAATGAGCACTATACAGGAGCAGGAGGCAGCAACAGTAGACAGCAGGGAAATCAGGAGCATCTTTGGCATAAGTTAGTAATGCGAAACCTAGGTTTGGGGGGTAATCTACATTTTTAGCTAAAGTTATTTTTTAGTGGACTTGCCCTTAATTAAACATTCAAACGAACTTCAAATCTTTGAATGTCTTATAAGTGTATGTGGGACATATGCGCATAGTGTACAAAGTCCGTCATGTACCTGTCAGAGGGGAAGCAGCTGAGGAGCGCAAGACTGGGTAAGTACTTACCTTCGAGACTGGCTACTGAGGTTTATTTAAGAACAGGAGTAAGACATAGCTCCTTTACCTCCCGTTCTTCAATAAAACAGAAACCCCACAAAGTAGTTTTCTAGGTGGACATACCCTTCAAATGGGGGTTGAGATGATTGTAGAGGATGGCGAACTCATCGATGATCGTCGATTACTTAAAATCCGTGACATGGATGAATGAATATTACAGATATACCATGACCTGGATGGATTGAATATAAAGATATACATGACCTGGATGGATGAAGATGAATTTACAGATAACATGACCTGGAGGGATGAATTTACAGAGATACGTTGCCTGGATGGAGAATATTACAGATATACCGTGACCTGGATGGAGAACTTACAGATTTTACCGTGACCTGAATGGAATGAAATATTACAGATATACCGTGACCTGGATTGATGAATATTACAGATATACCGTGACTGGATGGATGAATTACAGATATACCGTGACCTGGATGGATTGGATATTACAGATATACCGTGACCGGATGGATGAATGAGTACAGTATTACCGTGACCTGGATGGATTTGAATAGTACAGTATACCATGACCCGGAGGGCCATGAATATTACAGATATATACCGTGACTGGATGGATGAATATTACAGATATACCGTGACCTGGATGGGGATGAATATTACAGATATACCATGACCAGGATGGGTGAATATTACAGATATACCATGACCTGGATGGTATGAATATTACGATATACCATGACCTGGAGGATGAATATTAACGATTACACCGGAACCTGGATGGTATGATAGTACAGATATTATACCATGACCTTGAATGAATGAAGATACAGATAACGTGACCTGGAAGGATGAATATTACAGATATACCATGGACCTGGATGGACTGCTGAATATTACAGATATACAGTGACCTGGATGGATGAAAATATTACAGATATACGTGACCTGGATGGATGAATATTAAGATATACCAGGACCTGCGATGGATGAATATTAACAGAATACCGTGACCTGGATGGATGAAAATATTACAGATATACCTGACCTGGAGGATGAATATTACAGATATACCGTGAACACTGGAGGATGGAATATTACAGATATCCATGACCTGGATGGATGTGAATTATTACCAGATATAACCGTGACCGGGATGGATGAATATTACAGATATCCACAGACACTGGATGGAATGATATTACAGATATTACCGGAACTGGATGGATGAATATTCAGAATACCGTGCCATGATGAAATGAATATTACAGAATTATACCGTGACCTGGATGGATGAATATTACAGATATACCGTGACATGGAGTGGATGAATATTACAGAATATATACGTGACCTGGATGGATGAATATTAAAGAATTACCGTAGACCTGGATGGTGAATATTCAACAGATATACCGTGACCTGGATGAGATGAATATACAGATATACCGTGACTGGATGGATGAAGATTAAAGACTATACCGTGGACCTGGATGGATGAATATTACAGATATACCGTGGACCTGGATGGATGAATATTACAGATATACCGTGACCTGGATGATGAATATTACAGATATACCGTGAACTGGATGTGAATGAATATACAGATATTTACCGTGACCTGGATGGATGGAATATTACAGATAGATTACCGTGACCTGGGATGAAATGAATATTACAGATATACAGTGACCGGAATGGATTGAATATGTACAGATATACCGTGACCTGATGGATGAATATTACAGATATACCATGACCTGGAGGGATGGAATATTACAGATTATACCTGACCTGGATGGATTGAAAGATTACCAGATATACCGGTGACCTGGATGGATGAATATTACAGATTATACCGTGACCTGGATGGATGGAATATTAAAGATATAACGTGACCGGGATGGATGATATTACAGATTATACCGTGACCTGGATGGATGAAATATTAACAGATATTACCGTGACCTGGAGGCATGAATATTAAAGATATACCGTGACCTGGATAGATGAATATTACAGAAATACCATGACCTGGGAATGGATGAATATTACAGAATATACCGTGACCTGGATAGAATGAATATTACAGATTCTACCGGTACCTGGATGGCTGAATATTACGATAACCAGGACATGGATGGGTGAATTACAGATATACCGTGAACCTGGATGGATGAATTGACAGATAATACCGTGACCTGGATGGATGAATATTACAGATATACCGTGACCTGGATGGATGAATATTACAGATATACCGTGACCCTGATGGATGAAATTACAGATATACATGTGACCGGGAGGGATGATGTATTACAGATTAACCGTGACGGATGATGAATATTACAGATTAGTACCGTGACCGGATGGATTGAATATTAACAGATATACCGTGACCTGGATGGCTGACTATTACAGATATACCGTGAACCTGGATGGATGATATACAGATATATACGTGACCTGGATGGATAGAATATTACAGATATACCGTGACTGGATGATGAATATTACAGATAGAACGTGACCTGGATGGATGAATATTACGCTTTATTACAGTGCCCTGGATGGATGAATATTAAAGATATACAATGACCTGGATGGATGAATATTACGATATAACGAGGAACCTGGAGGATGAATCTTACAGATATACCGTGACGGATGGATGAATATTACCAGAATACCAGACCGGAGGATGAATTATTACAGATATAACGTGACCTGGATGGATGAATATACAGATCTACCGTGACGGATGGGGAATATACAGATATTACCATGACCTGAATGGATGAATGAATATAACAGATTACCGTGAACTGGATGCAAGATATACGATTATACCGTGACCTAGAGGATGAATATACAGATATACCGGACCTGCGAATGAATGAGATTACAGATATACAGTGGACCTGAAGAATGAAATGAATATACAGATATACCGTGACTGATGAATGAAGGATATTACAGATATAAACATGGACCTGGATGGAGATATTACAAATATAACTGACCTGGATGAATGAATATTACAGAGATACCGTGACTGGATGCATGGATATTACAGATATACCGTGACCTGGATGGATGAATATTACAGATTACCGTTGACCTGGGTTGTGAATGAATATACAGATATAACCGTGATCTTGGAGGGAATGAATTTATACAGATATACCGTGACAGTGGATGGATGAAATATACAGATATACCGGTGACAGGATGAATAGATTAGTCACCAAGAATTATACCGTTGACCTGGATGAAATGAAAACCATTACAGATTTATACCGTAACACCTGGATCGGAGAATATTACAGATATACATGACCTGGATGGATGAAATTACAGATATACCGTTGACCTGGAATGGATGAATATTTACAGTAACGTGACCTGGAGGGATGATATTTACAGATTGTACCGTGACCTGGGTGAATTAAGAGTACAGAATATACCGTGACCTGGATGGATGAATATTACCGCTATACCGTGACCTGGATGGATGATATTACAGATATACCGTGACCTGGATGGATGAATATTACAGATGTACCGGACCTGGGTGAATGAATATTACAGATATACCGTGACCTGGATGATGAATATTACATAGTTAACCTGACCGGATGGTGAATATTAACAGATATACCGTGACCTGGATGGATGACTATTACAAGATTAACCGTGACCTGGATGGATGGACTATTACAGATATACCGTGACCTGGCTGGATGACTATGAATAGTACAGATAATAACGTGACCTGGATGGTATGACTATTACAGATATACAGTGACCTGGACGGATATGACTATTACAGATATTCCGTGACCTGATGGATGATATTACAGGATGTACCGGGACCTGAGGTGAATGAATATTACAGATATACCGTTGATCGGATGGATGAATATTACAGATATACCCGTGACGTGGAGGGAATATGACAGATATAACCTGACCTGGATGAATGAAGATTACAGAATATACCGTGACCTGATGCAGGAATATTAAAGATATACGTAACCTGGATGGATGAATAATTACAGATATACCGTGACATGATGGTGAATATTACAGATATAACGGTGGACCTGGATGGAGAATATTACAGAATACCGTGACCTGAGGGATGAATATTACAGATATTACCGTGCCTGGAATGGATGAATATTACCAGATATTACCGTGACCTGGATGGATGAATATTACAGTATTACCGTTTTGACACTGGATTGAATGAATCTAAGAGCTACCGTGACCTAGAGGATGGAATATTACAGATATACAGTGGACCTGGATGAAGGAGTATTTACAGAATACCGTGACCTGAAGGATGAAAATGAATATTACAGATATACCGTGACATGGATGAATGCAATGAATATGACAGAATGAAAACATAGAACCTGAGGATGAACTATTACAAATCTACCATGACCTGGCGAATGAAGGAATATTACAGATTTACAGTGAACCTGGATGGATGACTATTACAGATAAGTACCGGGACTGGATGGGATGAAATACAGAATTGTACCGGACCGTGGGGTGGAATGAATATTACAGATATACCGTGACCGGGATGGATGAATATTACAGAGTATACCGTGACGTGGATGGATGAATAATACAGATATACCATGACCTGGATGAATGAATTTACAGATATACCAGTGACCTGGATGAATGAATAATTACAGATTATACCGTTACCTGGAGGGATGAATATACAAGATACCTGACCTGGATGGAGAATATTACAGATATACCGTGACCTGGATGGATGAATATTACAGATATACGTGACGGGTGGATGAAATTACAGATGTACCGTGACCTGGTGAATGAATATTACGATTACGTGGACCTGGATGGATGAATATTACAGATGATACCGATGACAGGATGGTATGAATATTACAGATATACCGTGAACATGGATGGTGATATTACAATGTACCGTGGGACCTGGGTGAATGGAATATACAAGATATACCGATTGACATGGAAGGATGAATAGTACAGATATACCGTGACTGGATGGATGGAATAATTACAGATATTACCATGACCTGGAGGGATGAATATTACAGAGTATACCGTGCCCTGGATGGATGAATAGTACAGATAACCATGAACCTGATGGATGAATATTACAGATATTACCGTGACCTGGAGGCCGGAATATTACAGATTTACCATGACCTGGATGGATGAATATTACAGATATACCGTGACCTGGAGGGATAGAATATTACAGAATATACCATGACTGGATGGATGAATTATTAAGAATATACCGTTGACTGGATGGATGAATATACAGAGATTACCGTGATCTGGATGAAGGAAATATTACAGATAATACCGTGACCTGGATGGATGAATATTACAGATTATTACCGTGACCGGAGGGATGAATATTCAGATATACCATGACCTGGATGGATAAATATTACAGATATAACCATGACTGTATGGATGAATATTACATATTATACCGTGACCTGCATGCAATAATATTACAGATATACCGTGACTGGTATGAATGAATATTACAGATATACCGTGACCTGGATGGCTGAACATTACAGAATATACCGGTGACACTGGATGGATGAATATTACAGATATACCGTGATCTGGATGAATGAATATACAGATTATACCGTTGACCTGGAATGGATGAATTATACAGATATACCGTGACCTTGGATGGATATGCAATATTACCGATATACAGTGACCTGGATGACTGAATTATTACAGATATTACCATGACTGGATGGAGGAATATTCAGATATACGTGCCTGAGGAATGAATATTAAGATATTAACCATGACCTGATGGAGGAAATTACAGATATTAACCGGGACATGGGATGGCATGAATATTACAGATATACCCTGACTGGATGATGAAGATTAAGAATCCGTGACCTGGGGATAGATGAATATACAGAATACCGTGACCGGATGGATATGACTAATACACGATATACCCGTGACCTGATGATGAATATTACAGATGACCGTGACCTGGATGGAGAATATTACAGATATTACCGTTGACTGGAGGGATGAATATTACAGATAGGACCGTGACCTTGGATTCTGAATGAATATTACAGTTTATACCGTGACCTGGATGAATTAATATTACAGATTATACCGGTGACCTGGATGAATTGGAATATTACGATATACCGTGACCGGAATGAATGAATATTACAGATATACCGGACCTGGATGAATGAATATTACAAGATTACGGGACCTGGAGAATGAATATTGACAGATATACCGTGACCTGGATGATGAATATTTACAGATATACCGTGACTTGATGGATGAATATTACAGATAGACATGACCTGGCATGAAGGAATATTACAGATATACCGTGACTGGATGGAGGATATTACAGTATACTGGCCTGGATGAATGAATATTACAGATATTACCGTGCCCTAGGATTGAATGAAAATTATTACAGATTACCGTGACATGGATGGATGAGAACCTTCAATGAGCAATACAATGATAAGATATGAAAATATTGTAATTCGACAATATTGTTAGAATTGAGCAAACATGTTCAAGGTAACATTGTTGAAAGTATTAATCAACCTAAAGAAGAAAACTATTTCATCTAAAATGAAGAAGGTTGCTCAAGTTCTTAGTATATAATAAACAGTTGTAAATGACTAAGTTTAGGCACACCGCAAAAAGTTCAGATGTTGTGATTGTACAAACCGGAATCAAAATTCTTCTCGAGCTGTGAACAAAAAATCAGAACAAGATTATCCAACAGTGCTATTTATTTAGCATCTCAAAAGAGGCAAAGGTTTTATGTAAAAAAATAATATTCATATCACCAAGTAGGACCCCCAGCGTTACTATAAAATATATTGGTTATTTAGATATATGAATGACATATTATATACAAAATATAAACACTGGAAGACTATGTTACTATTGGGGTATGAATATGACATCTTATATTAAAATATAAACCCTGGAAGGCAAGACTCTATGTTACTATGGTGATTGAATGACATTATATACAATATAAACCTGGAAAGACTGGTTACTCATTGGTGATATGAATGACATTTATATACAAATATAAACCCTGGAAAGGGGACTATGTTATATGGTGTATGACTGACATTTATATACCCAAATATACACCCTGGAACGACTGTGTTACTATTGGTGATATGAATGCATTTATATAACAAATATAAACCCTGGAAAGACTGTTGGGTACTAGTGGTGATATGAATGACATTTTATACCCAATATACACCCTTGAAAGACCGTGTACTATACGGTGATATGAATGACATTTATATACAAAATATTACACCCTGGAAAGACCGGTGTTACTATCGGTGATATGAATGACATTTATATACCAATATAATACCCTGAAAGACTATGTTACTATCGGTGATATGAATGACATTTATATACCAAATATAAACCCTGGAACGACTGTGTACTATCGGTGTGCTATGAATGACTTTATATTACCCAATTCTACCCCCCTACCCATTACACTATACCCAGTATGTATTATTAACATTCTACCCCCCTACCCATTACACTATACCCAGTATGTACACTAACTTCTACCCTCCACCCATTACTCATACACAGTATGTCATTAACATTTTACCCCCTACCATTACACTATAACCAGTATGTCATTAACATTCTTCTACCCCTACCCATTACACTGTACCCAGTACGTATCATTAACATTCTACCCTCCTACCATTACACTATACCCAGTATGTCATTAACATTCTACCCCCTACCCATTACAATATACCCAGTATATATCGTTAAAATTCTACCCCCCTACCCATTACACTATACCCATATGTATCGTAAAATTCTACCCCCCTACCATACACTATACCCAGTTGTATATTAACATTCTACCCCCCTTACCATTACACCTAACCAGTATGTATTATGTTATTAACATTCTACCCCCCTACCCATTACACTATACCCAGTATGTACCATTAACATTCAACCCCCCAACCAATACACTATACCCAGTATGTACCATTAACATTCTACCCCCTACCCATTACACCATACCCAGTATGTATCATTAACTTTCTACCCCCTACCTATTACACTATACCTAGTATGCATCATTAACATTCTACCCTTTACTCTATGCTCAGTATGTGTCATTAACATTATACCCTCCTACCCATTACACCATACTAGTATGTATCATTATAATACTGTTACTGATGTAGAATTCCCATTGATACTACTGTTACTGTTGCAGAATTCTCATTGGAGTCAATACTACTGTTACTGATACAGAATTCCCATTGGGGTCTATTACTGTTGCTAATGTAGCATGCCCATTGGGGTCAATACTACTGTTACTGGTGTAGAATGCCCATTGGGGTCAATAATACTTTTACTGATGCAGAATTCCTATTGGGGCCAGTACTACTGTTACTGAAGAATTCCCATTGGAGCCAGTAGTACTCTTTCTGATGTAGAATACCAACTAGGGTCGATACGAATTTTAATGATGCAGAATTTCCATTGGGATCAATACTACTGTTACTGATGTAGAATACCCATTTGGTTCAATACTACTGTTACTGATTCAGAATGCCCATTCGGGTCAATACTACTGTTGCTGATGTAGAATGCCCATTTGGTCAATACGAATGTTACTGATGTAGAATGCCCATGGTGGTCAATACGAATGTTAATGATGCAGAATGGCCATTGGGGCAACACGTTAGTATTGACCTGAATGGGTATTCTACATCAGTAACACAGTAGTATTGACCCCAATAGGCAGTCTTCAGCAGTCAATTAGTAGACCTGAGTGGGTATTCTGAATCAGTAAACAGTAGTATTGAACCGATGGGCATTCTACATCAGTAACATTTGTGTTGACCCCAATGGGAATTCTACATCAGTAACATTTGTGTTGACCCCAATGGGCATTCTACATCAGTAACATTTGTGTTGAGCCCAATGGGCATTCTACATCAGTAAAGTAGTATTGACCCCAATGGGCATCTACATCAGTAACATTTGTGTTGACCCCAAGGGGCATTCTACATCAGTAACATTCGTGTTGACCCAAGGGGCATTCTACATCAGTAACATTCGTGTTGCCCCCATGGCCATTCTGCATCATTAACATTCGTATTGACCGCCATGGGCATTCTACATCAGTAACATTCGTATTGACCAATGGGCATTCTGCATCAGTAACAGTAGTATTGAGCCCAATGGGCATTCTACATCGGTAAATAGTATTGACCCCAATGGGCATTCTACATCAGTAACATTTGTGTTGACCCCAAGGGGCATTCTACATCAGTAACATTCGTGTTGACCCCAAGGGGCATTCACATCAGTAACATTCGTGTTGCCCCAATGGCCATTCTGCATCATTAACATTCGTATTGACCACCATGGGCATTCTACATCAGTAACATTCGTATTGACCAAATGGGCATTCTACATCAGCAACAGTAGTATTGACCCAATGGGCATTCTGAATCAGTAACAGTAGTATTGAACCAAATGGGTATTCTACATCAGTAACTGTATTGATCCCAATGGAATTCCTGCATCATTAAAATTCGTATCGACCCTAGTTGGTATTCTACATCAGAAAGAGTACTACTGGCTCCAATGGGAATTCTTCAGTAACAGTAGTACTGGCCCCAATAGGAATTCTGCATCAGTAAAAGTATTATTGACCCCAATGGGCATTCTACACCAGTAACAGTAGTATTGACCCCAATGGGCATGCTACTTAGCAACAGTAATAGACCCCAATGGGAATTCTGTATCAGTAACAGTAGTATTGACTCCAATGAGAATTCTGCAACAGTAACAGTAGTATCAATGGGAATCTACATCATTAACAGTATTATAATGATACATACTAGTATGGTGTAATGGTAGGAGGGTATAATGTTAATGACACATACTGAGCATAGAGTAAAGGGTAGAATGTTAATGATGCATACTAGGTATAGTGTAATAGGTAGGGGGTAGAAAGTTAATGATACATACTGGGTTGGTGTAATGGGTAGGGGGTAGAATGTTAATGGTACATACTGGGTATAGTGTATTGGTTGGGGGGTTGAATGTTAATGGTACATACTGGGTATAGTGTAATGGGTAGGGGGGTAGAATGTTAATAATACATACTGGGTATAGTGTAATGGGTAGGGGGGTAGAATGTTATAATACATACTGGGTATAGTGTAATGGGTAGGGGGGTAGAATTTAAACGATACATACGGGTATAGTGTAATGGGTGGGGTTAGAATTTTAACGATATATACTGGGTATAGTTGTAATGGGTAGGGGGGTAGAATGTTAATGACATACTGGGTATATGTGAATGGTAGGAAGGGTAGAATGTTAATGATACGTACTGGGTACAGTGTAAGGGTAGGGGGTGAATGTTAATGACATACTGGTTATAGTGTAATGGGTAGGGGGTAGAATGTTAATGACATACTGTGTATAGAGTAATGGGTAGGAGGGTAGAATGTTAATGATACATACTGGGTATGGTGTAATGGGTAGAATGTTAATGGTATACTGGGTATAATGTAATGTTAAAATGTTAATGATGCATACTGGTTATAGTGTAATGGGTAGGGGGGGTAGAATGTTAATAATACATACTGGGTATAGTGTAATGGGTAGGGGGTAGAATGTTAATGACATACTGGGTATAGTGTAATGGTAGAGGGTAGAATGTTAATGATACATACTGGGTACAGTGTAATGGGTAGGGGGTACAATGTTAATGACATACTGTGTATATGTAATGGTAGTAGGATAAATGTTAATGCCATACTGGTATAGTGTAATGGGTAGAGGGTAGATGTTATGATACATACTGGGTATGGTGTAAAGGGTAGAATGTTAATGGTACATACTGGGTATAGTGTAATGGGTAGGGGGGTAGAATGATAATACAAACTGGGTATAGTGTAATGGTTAGGGGGTAGAATGTTAATGACACATTATCATACTGGGTATAGTGTAATGGGTAGGGGGGTAGAACGTTAATGATACATATCGGGTATAGTGTAATGGGTGAATTGTTAATGATACATACCGGGTTAAGTGTATGGGTAGAATGTTAATGGTACATACTGGGATAGTGTAATGGGTAAAATGTTAATGGTACATACTGGGTATAGTGTAATGGGTAAAATGTTAATGATACATACTGGGTATAGTGTAATGGGTAGGGGGGTTAGAATGTTAATGATACATACTGGGTATAGTGTAATGGGTAGGGGTAGAATGCTAATATATATACTGGGTATAGTGTAATGGGTGGGGGTAGAATGCTAATGATACATACTGGGTATAGTTTAATGGGTAGGGGTAGAATGTTAATGATACATCTGGTATAGTGTATGGTAGGGGGGTAGAATGTTAATGATACATACTGGGTATAGTGTAATGGGTAGGGGGGGTAGAATGCTAATGATACATACTGGGTATGGTGTAATGGTTAGAGGGGTAGAAGTTAATGATACATACTGGGTTATATGTAATGGGTAGGGGGGTAGAATGTTAACGATACATACTGGGTATAGTGTAATGGGTGGGGGGGTAGAATGTTAATGGTAAATACTGGTATAGTGTAATGGGTAGGGGGGTAGAATGTTAATGGTACATACTGGGTATAGTGTAATGGGTAGGGGGTAGAATATTAATGTACATACTGGGTATAGAGTAATGGGTAGAATGTCAGCTCTTTGGCCCAGAATGGAAAGCTTTATATACAGTGATATCTGCAATAATGAGTTGAATATTGAATATTAATTTATTTGGGTTAAATCTAATAATATCTAATTGTAGACAACTTGGTAAAGTAAAATCGTCCAGTGTGGGTTGAGCTCCTACACTGGATAATCATATATTGTTATAATGTATCCCTTCCAGATCATGTGGCAGCTGTAGTACTGTTATAACAGGTTGTACTGGGATCCAGTCTTTACAGTTTCGATCTGTTACCACGTGGGAAGTAGAGGAAGGTCCGGACTTACCGAAGGCATCACAGTGGGAGAGGAGCCCTCCAGCTGCACAGACCCTCCTGGAACAATCCTCTAACTCCACGGAGAGGGTCACACGGGGACTGCGATGTAGGATCAGCCCAGTTCAGACTCCCTAGAAGATACATGGAGTTTGCTGTAGGAACTGTACACACTGGAAGCAGCAACTTGTGTCCGCTCCAAGCACTCGGTCTGACGGACTATGGAGACTGCGGTCCGGCTTCATTCCACATAGAGTTAGAGAGCTTTGGGGAGAGCTGGGAAGAAAAGGGGGGCGCTTCATTGTACACAAACCCACTCCTAGCGCTGTAACCAAACACTAACCCGTCTGTGTGGGGATCCCGCAGGGGCGGGGATAGTCAAATACACTACAGGGGATTGTCAGTGTGAGGGGGGGCGAGTAGAGGATCTTTTCCAGGATAATAATGTAGATAGGTCTGTACTGTGTATTGTGTACATGGACTGAATGGAGCGTATATGGCATGTGTTCATTGTATATGGGCTGTATGTAGTGTATATAAGGCTGTATGTAGTGTATAGGGGGTGTATGTAGTGTATATGGGCTGTATGTAGTGTTTATGGGCTGTATATAGTGTAAATGGGCTGTATGTAGTGTATATGGGCTGTATGTAGGGTATATAAGGTTGTATGTAGTGTATATGGGCTGTGTGTAGTGTATATGGGCTGTATTTAGTGTATATAGGCTGTATATAGTGTATATGGGCTGTGTATATGGGCTGTATATAGTGTTTATAGGGCTGTATTATTGTATATGGGCTGTATATAGTGTTTATGGCTGTATATTGTATATGGGCTGTATATGGGTGTAGATTGGCTGTATATAGTTTTAATGGGCTGTATATAGTGTATATGGCTGTATGTAGTATATGGGCTGTATTAGTGTATATAAGCTGTATATAGTGTAATAGGGCTGTATATAGTGTTTATGGGCTGTATATAGTTTATATGGTATGGGCTGTATGTGTGTATATAAGGCTGTATATAGTGATATGGGCTGTATATAGTTTTTATGGCTGTATTAGTGTATATAAAGGCTGTATATGTTATTGGCTGATATAGTGTATATTGGCTGTAATAGTGTATATGGGCTGTATGAAGTATAATATGGGCTGTATGTAGTGTATATAAGTTGTATATATGTATATATGGGCTGTATATGTGTATATTGCTGTATATAGTGTATATTGGCTGTATATAGTGATATGGGCTCTATGTAGTGTATATAATGCTGTATATGGTGTATGTGGCATTATATTATGTATATAGACTATATATAATAATAGTGTATAGGGCTACAAATTGCATATGTGGGCTGTATTGGGTATGTGGCTGCCACTGTGTAAATGGACTAAGTTTTGGTAGATGGCTGTACATTGTGTATATGGCAGCATATTTAGGGGTGGTGAGAGGTTCTGTATTGGAAGACATGACAGATAATGAATTGCGAACACTTTTATTGTTTTTATTATTATGTGGATTTATTAGCGCCATCATCTTCCGTGGCGTTTTACAATTGCATTAATTACATAAGGGAACATACATTTACATACAAGAGTAGTGCAAGTATACAAAGTGCAAATAATTCAAGTGCTTGTCCAGCAGCATTCAGTATGGTAATTTACAGCATTACTGTGTTGCAATAGGATAGAGGGCCCTGCCCAAAAAGAGCTTACAGTCTAGAGCAGATGGGAATGAAACATAAGGTGAAGCGATCAGTAGGCTGTACCCAAGTTGTCACTGGATTATAACTAACAGTCTAGTGGTGTAACTACCACCCCCGCCACCCCTGTGACCGGGGGGGGGGGGGTTAGACGGTAGTAGGGCCTGCCACACCCCATAAGCTCTGCAGTGATCACTGGCTCCGCGGTCACGAGTGATTCAACGAGGGGTCAGTAAGAGTGGTAGAAATGTCCAGGTCCAGATTGTAACCTTGCCTGAAGAGGGGAGTTTTGAGGTTGTTTTGAAGATATGAAGTGATGGCAAGTGACGTAAAAAATGAGGAAGGGAGTTCCAGAGCAGAGGCCAGCACAGAAAAGTCCTGTATACCGGTGTGGGAAGAGGGTGATCATAGTGGTCAATAGCAGAGCAGAGGTTATGCCTTGAGTAGTATCTGTTTAACATATCGGGGATGTATGGGGGGCTGTATTGGAGAGAGCCTTGTAGGATAAGGTTAGCACTTAAATTGGATCCTTTGGGTATGGGAAGCCAGTGGAGAGATTGACAGAAATGGTCAGCGTGTGAGAAGCGGGAAGAGAGGTGAATGCCTGGCAACAGAGTTAAGGATCGATTGAAGGGGTGCCATTTGGTTGCTTGGTAAACCACTAGGAGGGTGTTACATAGTCCAGCCTAGAGATGATAAGGGCATGAACTAGTATTTTGGTAGCTTTCTGTGAAAGGAAGGACGAATGCGTGAGATGTTTTGGAGCTGTAACCGACAGGATTAATGTGTGTTTAAAGAAAGTTCCAAGTCAAAGTTTGCACCCAGGCATCGCACGGAAGGTGTTGGGGAGATTGGCGTGTCATTATGGTTGATAGTAATGTTAGGTAGGGGAGTAGATCTGGAGGTTGGAAAATGACAAATTCAGTCTTATCCATGTTGAGTTTAAGGAAGCAGGAGGACATAAAGCAGAGATGGCATTTAGGCAGTCAGGGACCCGGGATGTCAGAGAAATGAGGTCAGGGGCGGAGATGTAATTTGAGTATCATCAGCATACAGGCGGTATTGTTCTACAAATGCTAACAGATGACATTTGGAAGATCAATAGTGTTTGGGGGTAATGGTAAAACTATATATTGAGGTAGGTATGCCTCAAACATCCCTTATACAAATGTCTCACTAGTTTATATTTTAATGGCAATGGCCTATTACACCATGTCAGAGATGAATGAATCCTTGCTTTTTATTTTTTTTTATATCTTGTAGTACTGGAACTAATGTGTAGGAATTCTTATCTCCACAACATTTACAGAGCAGTACATAACCATTTGCAGTGATCAAACAACTGTGGCAACAGAGACACCTAGTGGCAGATCTGAGGAGTCCATTCCCACATATGATGATAGATACCGTACTAATTTTTCTCTTACCTCCCTGGGAAATAGATTTTAAAGGAAAATTATGTTACATACGACCCCCCCAGTCTTTGTTTTGATTTTTTGCACACTATACTGTATATACCATTTAACCCTGTTTTCTCTTTAAGCTTGAACATTTCTGCTGACAGATTTAGTGTTAGTAATTATATTAGTATGGTATTTGTGGTTGAAATAAGACATACGTCCATCCAGTCCAACATCCCAATTCCTGCCTACTGTTGATCCGAGGAAGGCAAAAAAAAAACACAAATTTATGAAGTGGGAAAAAATTCTTTCCTGACTCCAAGTGGCAATCGGAAATTCCCTGGATCAACTCTACTCCACGTATCAATACCAGTTACCTGCCACACTCTTTGTCTGCAGAAACTCATCCAGCTTTTTTTTGAACTGATCAATGAAACTGCCATACAAACGTCCACTGGAAGACAGGGAAATGTGTTAATTGTAAATATGTGGGTAAGAGTAGATAATACACTATGATGGGGATAATAAACATGTGGATCACATTGTATAACTGTCAATCACAGGTGTTATATACAGTATTAAATGTCCATGTAATAGATGGTACATTGTTAAAACGTTAGGAAACTTACGGTCAGAATCGGGAGCATAGGCGGATGATGAAGACATATAAGAATGATTTGAATCATATTGGGAATACATGTGTGAATAAACTATCACACCCATTTTAGGGGAAGATACCCATATATATATGAGCACTATAAGAGGAACATTATTCCTCATTTGAAGGGAGTATGTTTATGGCACTAGGGGGTTTAAATAAGAATTTCTATATAAGGGGAGGGAACATGGATCAAGAATTGTTGAAGATAGAACAACACTTTATTTTCACATACCAAACTATGCAACCCATTGGTTTGAATGACCAATAGAATTGGCCCCATTCTTATAGGTATTTAAGGGATATGTTAAGGTATAACAACTTAAGGGGATAGACCAGCATGATTTTACCTAGTGAGATAGGAATATGCTGTTTTATATATCGGACGTAGAAATTGTGTGGCGAAACCAATAAAGTTTGTTCAAATGGATCTGTTCTATAAAAAGAGGGAGGAGCATTATGATGTCACTACCTGAGAAGCTCCTATTGGAGTGAAACGCGTAGTGGTGACACTCCCACGCCCGCACGCACTTTGCTACTACGGGAACCTTTGATATCCAGGCTTTGTGTACTTGTGTCAAGTTCTCAGGGGATCTCACGATCCTACGGCCACTCCCTCGAGACTACTAAACTGCCAGGGAGATCGAGAACGCTTTTGTTGCCTTCATTGTGTCAACATCAAGACAATTTAAAGTAATCCAATAGATACCATCGTACCTCCCGAGAGGATTGGGGACTACAGCTTCAAACACTCTCTGTATCGGAGGATTCATAGGCACATTGGAACGGTGCAGTATAAACCTTTCTCTATTCTTTATTTTATTATTTCCATCGTAGCCAGGCTAGTAGAGATTGCTTTCATGTGTGCGCACACTTTTGGTTATATATAACCAATCTCTGACGTATGACTCAATTCCTCTTTACAATCAAGTTCTGACACGAGGATTAAGAACTGTTTCATTGGATCTATATTGTGTATGATTGGGGCGGGATTTTAGGAGCTCCATTATGGACTAAGTTCCACGCATATACATATATATATATTTTGTCTATATATCTTTTTCTCGTATATATTTATTTAGGTACTATGCTGGTTTCTATCCCCTTGTTTTTTATATTTACTGAGATTTTATGAGGATACTAAGGGATATATACTATATATTTTATGCAAAAGGTTTAGCTGGCCAGCTAAATATAATATCTCTATTAAAGGGTATGTCCACCCCTAAAATAGGTTTTTAATATTCTGCTCCCCCCATGTCCCCCAGCCCCAACCGCATGTTTCTTCTTTTCAAAAAGCTCCCCAAACTCTTACTACCTCCCCTCGATCCTCCCGCCGCACTGCCGGCCCTCTGCTTGCGAGAATGCAAGCAGAGGGGCGGGACGGCAGTCGCGTCTGTGTTGGCTGAGCGGCAGCCATCACGGACGCGGCTGCCGGTCATTCAGTGCAGCGGAGGAAAGCGAGAGGTAAGTAAGAGTTGGGGGAGCTTTTTGAAAAAAAAAAACATGCGGTTGGGGCTGGGGGACATGGGGGAGCAGCATATTAAGGGGGTTTAACGCTAGGGGGAGGGATAGTAGAACGGGAGGGAGAGGGAGGGGGAGAGGGGAGAAGGGCTGCAGTGCGCATGGCAAATATCTACCGGAGGCTAGATAGCAGGCAGAGACTGCTATCCTCCTGGTGGTTAGTTTTTGAGACTTTGGGGGGGGGTTTACAGGAGAACCCTATGGAGCTGGGATGTGAGTAAGGATTAAACTACACTACATGTGGGGCCAGTAGTTTGGGGGGATTATAGTTTTGGGGGTGACATGCCCTTTAACTTTTTATGTTGTACTTTTTATGTGTCTATGTAATAAATTTTGGAAAAAGTATTCAAGACATTTGCTTTATCGCCATCCTCCGTACTAACTACAACTTATTTCCAATGCCCTTGACGCTGTTGCTCCCTTATCCACCCGTTGCCTTAGACGCAAGAAACCCAGACACTGTGGCTTACGGACCAGATTAAAAAGTTTAAAAGGCAATCCCGTATAGCCGAGCGACGCTGGGGCAAGAGTAACAAAAATGTTGACTTTCTCGAATTTAAAAGTGCCCTTTGTCGGATCAGAGGTGCTTTGTCCTTAAGCCAAACCAAACTACTTCTTCACTCATATCCTCCCAATCCCATAACTCCAACAGCTCTTCAAGTTTCAACTTCCTGCTCTGTTTGCCACCTCCTTCCGCCCTAACCACTCCCAGAAACTGCCCTCACTAAAGTGACCAATGATTTACTTAGTGCTAAATCTAAAGGTCACTACCTTTCTCATTCTTCTCACTCGGTCCTCTGCTTTTGATACTGTTGATCACCCTCTACTTCTTCATCCTGGCCTCCTTAGGTATCCAGGACACTGCACTTTCTTGGCTATCCTCCTATCTCTCTGGAAGGACCTTTAGTATCTTCACTCTGAAACTGTCTCCACTCCTCCGCCCCTCCCGTGGGGGTCCCGCAGGCTCGGTACTCAGTCCTCTTTTTTCTCCATGTCCACCTATGGCCTTGGACTACTCATTAGTTCATTGGGTTCCAGTATCACCTGTAGTGCGGACTACCCAAATTTACATCTCTGCCCCAGATCTCCCTACACTGACATTCCAGGTCCCTGACTGCCTTAGTGCCATCTCTGCCTTTATGTCCTGCCGCTTCCTTAAACTAAACTGGACAAGACTGAACTTGTCCTTTTCCCACCCTCATGATCTGTTCCCCTCCCTAGTCTACTATAATATCAACAACACACCTATATCACCATCTCCTCATGTCCTGCCTGGGATAATGCTAGACTCCGATCTTTCCTTCAAACCTCATGTCAATTCACTGGCCAACTCCTGTCGGCTCCAACTCAAAACATCCCCCGCTTCGACCCTTCCTCTCGAAGGAAGCTACAAAATCCTAGTCCATGCCCTAATCATATCCTGGCTCGACTACTCAACACACTCCTGTGTGGTTTACCAAACAACCGCCTGACACCACTTCAATCCATCCCAACTCTGCTGCCCGGCTCATTCATTTCTCTTCTCGCTTCTCTAATGCCTCTCCTCTATGTCAGTCCCTCCACGGTTGCCCATTACGCAAGGATCCAGTTTAAAACTGCTTCCCTTATCCATAAAGCACTATCCAACACACCCCTCCATATATCCCAGAGCTGATCCAGCGATACCGTCCCAGGCGCAACCTCCGCTCTGCAAATGATACCCTCCTCTCATCCACTCTGGACACCTCTTCGCATGCCCGCATTCAGGCTTTACCTCGTGCTGCCCCTCTGCACTGGAACTCCCTTCCTCCTTTTGTCCGTCACTCACCATCCCTTAAGACCTTCAAACGTAACCTAAAACCCACCTCTTTAGGCAAGCATATAACCTGGCCTAAACATTACCACCTTACTACCCAATTTGATCCAAACCGCCTTTCACGCTCCACTGCCAATCTATTTACAGCCTACCGATTCCTGTCACCTTGTGTCTCGCCCCCATATCCTCTAGTTCGTAAGCTCTTTGGGCAGGGTCCTCTCTCCTATGTATCACGTATTGCTGTAGAAACTCCTCACTCTGTTTACTTATATTATGTATTACCTGTTTATGTAATATGTATGACTTTATATAACATGTATTACCCTGTATGTAATGTATGACTATGTAATTGTAAAGCGCCACGGAAGATGTTGGCGCTATATAAATCAATAATAATAATAACTATCCCATTAATGAATTCTCGTCCTCATCTTCTTACTATTAATAAACTTAAAAAAATTTTAGGCTTAGTCATGCTTTGTTCAGCTATCCTAACTTCATTATTAATTTTAGCTATTTTGATCGCTTTCTTACACTCCTTGTTACAGTTTTTATAATCCCTAAAGGCCCTTTCCGTTCCCTCTGCCTTAAAGGTTTGTTTTAAATGCCTTTTTCTTTCTTTCCATTTGCCTCTTTACATCAGAATTCAGCCACATGGTGTGCGATTTATTTTTTTTACATTTGTTTCCAAGGGTATAATTTAGATGTGAACTGGCTTAAAATCCCCTTGAAACAGTCCACTTCTGTTCAGTACCTTTACCTGATAATCATTATCCCAGTTGACATTCTGAAGAGCTGCTTTTAACCTGGGAAAATTTGCCTTCCCAAATTAAAGTCTTTGTTAACCCAGCACACTTTTCCTTTCGATAACAAAGTCCAAACCCACTATTTCATGGTCACTATTCCCTAACCTCCAGTAACCTTTATATCATAATGCGATCCCAATGTTAGATATTACCAGATCCAACAGAGCTCCTTTTCTAGTAGGAACCTCAACCACCTGTGAGAAGAAATTATCCTGCAGCAAATTCAGGAACTCATCGCCTTTTTCTGTGATGGCAGTTCCATTACACCAATCATGTCAGGGTAATTAAAGTCCCCCATAATGACCACACTCCCCAAACTTGCAGCCCTTGCCAACTGCATATGAATGACTCACCCCCTCTGCTAGCATTTGGCGGCTTATAGCAGTCACCAACATGACATTACCCTATTTCCTGTGCCTAATTCCACCATATTGCCTCCACTTTAACCATCCATATCGCCAGTATCTCTTCTTTTAAATTTGGCTTCAAATCTTTTTTACATAAACACACACTCCTCCCCCTTTCCTTTTTTCTCTGTCCAGCCTAAACAGGCATATCCTTCTAAATTACAGCCCAGTTGTGAGAACTTTCAACCACGTTTCTGCTATACTTATTACATCATATTGTTCTATCATTCCATTCACCCATTTTGTCAGCCAGGCTTCTCGCATTTGCAAACATACATTTTAGATTATAATCCTGTATTTATTTGTACACTTTACTACACACGCCTCCATATCCCCTATGCTAGCCCCACCCCCCTTTCCTCCCGCCACTGGCCTATCTATACCCTGCTTTCCTCCTGGGCATCTATCCCAGTGAGACTGCTAATACCTCCCCCCCAAACCTAGCTTCCGTTAAAGGAAAAAATGACACCACACAAACTAACATATATATATAAGTTGGAGGCTACTCCCGCACTCCGTCCAATAGACATCACTGGGTGCTCCAGCAGTGGATATTTATTTCAAAAGGATCCGGAGCACTCCAAGGATAAAACAACTATTTTATTAAACAAACAAAAGGTAGGCCTGGTACCTGGCACCAGGCCTACCTTTTGTTTGTTTAATAAATAGCTGTTTTATCCGTGGAGTGCTCCGGATCCGTTTGAAATATATATATATATATTCGTTTGCTTGGTGTCATTTTATAGGTAACCCCCCAGTCACTGGCTGTGATATCAAATGTTACAACCCATGACTGACAGCTCTAACTAGAAGAACCAGGAGCAGAGAGGTAACAGAACATCACAGGTGGCATTTGAGGCTTTCTAATGGTTACCATACACACTAACGATAATGCGTAATACCATTGGGGAATGACGAGACTTACCCATTATCGTCAGTGTGTAGGGGCTGAAACTCCTTCCGCCAACTAATGACTGTATCGCCATTGTAAGTGAGCTTACAACAGCTGGTAGTCCACGGGGCAAATTTACCAAAGTAAAATGGCTGGTTTATAGACCAATTGTGAGGAATATTAAAAAATATTTGATTGTCTCATGTTGCTTAAATTATTAGCTTGGTGAATCATCCTCAATTACCCAACCGATCTGTTCCTACCTCCCAAAACTCTTAAAGCGGATGGAAGGGTGTTGAAGATTGCTTAAAAGATTTCTATTCTCGCAGCCTAGCCAGTTCCGTAAGGCTGGGTACACACCAGCAGATATATCCGGCTGACCGACTGATAGTGGCGTGTATCGGTCGGAATATCTGCTGGTGTGGGATGGCCGATCAGACGAACGGGCGATCGGTTCAGTTGGTAAATCATGGTCGGTCATGCGGTTCACTCTGGGACCGCACGATCGGTCACGTGCACTGTGCACTTTCGGCCGTGCCCACAATGGTCGCCCCCCGACAGTCATTTGTCCCGGCCAGAGTGCTCGCTCGCAGCAAACGCTCGTCAGGACAAATAATAGGCCCATGTGTACCCACCTAACACTCCCTCATTCTGTAGAACTTTCCAAATATACACCTGAAAGGAAGAAGACAGGAAGATCTCACTACAATCCTCTAAGTGCTGCCATCTGCTTGAAAAAATACTGGGAGGTACTGACCTACCTCCTATTCTATATAATTTTCAGGTAAAAGTTTATTCAATTTTGGATCAAAAATACTGGGAGGTAGCGAAACTCACTCCTACCTCCTATTCTATTATACTTTTCAGGTAACAGTTTATTTAATTCTTGATATGGCACTATAGGTGCCCTTTAAAGAGAAGCAGCAGAATGCCAAACTTAAGCCAACACTTGAACGGCTCCAGTTTTTTTTTAACTGAGCAAACAAACACATTTCTTTGGGACAATGTAGGAGAGACTTTTGCAGTGTTATACAGATTATACCTGACTGTGTGTGTTTTTAAAACGTAACGTTGCAGACGCTTGTCTGGAATATTTTAATGTAATTGCGCGCGATTTTATCCATTCCAGACGTCCAATCACACAACCATTTAACAACAATGCCTTTACTGAGAGCCTGGAATGCTGTGTACCTGTCTGTATTCCATAAATAACAAACAATTAATATTAGTACAGTGCAAAATGTTATAAATCACATTCTAATCAGTGTGCAAAGATATTCCATAAAGGAATGTACAGTGCACACTTAGCTACGCTTTCTTACAGCCATTAAGTCAAAACAAAGAAATAAACCTTCTTCAAATAAGAGGTATTTTCTATGTAAGTGCTCATTTAGGATAAAGCACGTCTTTAATGCTTGGTGGTTTATTGGGCATGTTGTAACATGTCACATAAAAGACCTTTGTATGTTCCAAAGCTAGACTTTAAACTGACAATAAAGGTCTGTAGGGTTAACCATGATACTTTGAATTCTTTCATTCATTATATCACCAATCTTTATGTTTCCAGCCCTTGCAGGTTACAGTACAGATATGCATCATTCCTCTATTTTAATGCAGAGGGGAATAGGAAATGAATGTCCTCCAGTACAACACTTTATTAAATGTCCATTCTCAAATGGAACACTTTAGAGGCTTTGCTGATCTCCCATTGATCACAAATTAAAGCCTATTGGGGGAATCTCTTCAGTGTGCAGAGTGCAGTTATACCTTGCTAGTCTAACGTGAAGGGATTTCAGCCTGTTAGTCATTACATTTCCCACAGTGCAGTTTTGTGTGTCCACAGCTTCAATGGCATAATTTGTTCAACTGAAGTTGAACTTTATATGGAGCGGTAATAGAATGTTTATTCATTGGCGCCTAGGAATCACTGGGCCACCAGAGGAGGCTATATCTGTCATAGGAAAAATAAGAAGATGGGCCCCCCTGCAGTTGCTTCCCCCAGTAGTTACAACCCTGATTGTTAACTTGTTTACATTCACCGGTATAACACATTAGAAGTATGTATATTTATATATTTAAAGGGTTTGTCCACCCCAAAATGTAATTTTTCTGTAGTGTAAGGACCCCCTTCCAACCCAAACCACCAGGTTTAAATTGTAAAAAAGTGCAGAGAAACTTACTTACCAGCCTTCCTTCCAGCAGCCTCGTCCTCTAGTGATTGACTGAGAGGCAGCCAATCACAGACGTGGCTGCCAGGTATTGAGAAGCTGAAGGAACGTGGTCTGGTAAGCTGTTTCTCTTATTTATTTTTTTACAATTTAAACCTGGCGGTTAGGGTTGGGAGGGGGTCCCTACATTACAGAAAATAATTTACAAATAAGTCTCTATAATATTTCAGTACATAAATATGTAAATTATATAAATATAACTATATAAGTGCTAGACCTTGCCACAAGGGAAAAAGGAGGTGTCCCTGCCCCATAGAGCTTCATCTAGTCCTGTGGGTAAAATACAGATACAAGTGAGTGAGACTTAAGGTGCCCATACATCTATAAGATTTTACTTACCCCCGACCGGCGCTCACCCGATGTTCCTTCATCCTGCCGAACCGCTTCTCTTACATTCTTACAAAATCTTACATTCGACCGACATGCGATCGCAAATGATGGGATTTTGCGATCGCATGTCGGCCGAATGTAGATCGAGAAGCGTTCCGGCAGCATCGATGAACATCGCGTGAGCGCTCTGTCGGGTAAGTAAATCTTATAGATGTATGGGCACCTTATGCAGTACGAATAAACAATCATTTGATATACTGTGTTGGTTACCAGATAGGTAGAATGTAAGCTATTTAAACCTGCTAACTGAGGTTTCTGACATAGAGAGAGGGGATAGTATTTCAGAGGATGGGAGCCACAAGAGAGGCTAAAGGAAGCAGTACAAGTGTGGGGGTGTCTGTTTTTCAATATAAAGGTTAGTAGAAGGATTTTATATACAATGCGTTGTTTAATGGGGAGCCAGGTTGTTGTCCTGTACAGAGGATTTGGGATCCTGTTTATTAAAGACCAAACAATACATGTAGCAGAGTTTAGTATGGACTGAAGGGGAGAGAGGTGGGAAGCAGGAAGACCAGTATGTAGGAAGTTACATAGCCCAGGTGCTATGGATGAGAGCATGCATAAGCATAGCGGTGTCGGGGAGAGAAGGAACCTGCAGATTTTTGCTATATTGCAAAAAAAAAGCATCAGGTTTTAGCAACATAGTTAATGTGGTTAGAAAAGGTGAGAGAGAATCGATAATTACCTCTAGGCAGCATGTCGATTGGTTAGGGAAAATGTTTTTTTTTTTCAACAGAAGATGGGCAGGACCAGGTTTAGGTGGGAAAATGATCAGCATTGCGACATCCTGGAGGAGGATGGCAAGGATACAGTCAGAGACACGTGAGTGTAAGGACAGGGATGACAAGAAGATTTTGTGTATCATCTGCATTAATTGCTAATTGAAGCCAAAAGAGCTAATGACATCTCACTGTAAAAAAGGCCTTGAAAGACGGGGTACTCACAAGTACGTTTTTTGAGGAGGCCGTATGTTGATGCACACATAAACTCCAGAATGCCAATGGGATACTGTTGGAACCTGTAGCCTGGATACCAGAGCAGGAATGGCTGCTGAGATTGATAATCTTGAATGCTGGACTGAGAAGGCTGATGGGAACTGTAGGCTGGATACTGGAACAGGGTGGCTGATGGGAACTGTAGACTGGATACTGAAACAGAGGTGATTGAATAAGACCTGATACAGATGAGGACACTGGATAGGAGTAGGATGGAGGTGTCCTATGTCTCTTAACAGCTGCAGCTTTTTGTATAGGGTGGATTTCCGAAGGTAGACTTTATTAGAATGCCAGATATATGACATCTGGGCACGTGAGTCATTGGCAGCATGTACTTGTGTGAAAGGGAAGTCTTGGGGAAAACACTTGGAGCTGCTCTGAAACCTACAGAAGGAGACTTTCCAGATGAGGCCAAAAACTACAATATAACCAGGGGTTTGGAGCCAGGGGGAGGGAGAGCAAAACGGGAGGAGAGAGGGACTCTCATGCACATGCCTCAAACCTTGTCGAGGTTGAGGCAGACCAGGCACGGATGAGTCACTGACAGCTACTACACTGCTGTTTTCCTGACTTTGGAGGGGCATAGCAGGGCAGCCATTTGGAGCAGAGATGTAAGGTAAGGATTTTATTACACTACAGAGTGGGGCCAGTATGGGGTTAAATTTCAGTTTTGGGGTGGACATGCCCTTTAATATACAAAGGGGTTTATGCAGAATTATACTTCTGCAAAAAAAGCCAGATGGATCTATTTGTTAAGGCACGAATCAAGAGCCTTAATGAAGATGTAGATCTGACTGTTTTTTTATTTAAATCCTGTACTTTTTTTTCTTCTGATCTTAGGCTAAGCCACACGTGCAGCGTTTTGGGTTTTTTTGCGTTTGCGCATGCGTTTTTTCAGATCAGCGAAAATGCATAACGCACCCAAAACGCGCATTTTCGGGTGCGTTGCAATTTGCGTTCACATTTTAAATCGTAATCACATGTGTTTTCCAATATTAATGAAAAAACGCATGGGCAAACGCAACAAAATCGCACATGAAATCGCATGCGATTGCGTTGCAGTGTGGCAGTGCCCTTAAAAAAACAGTTTTGCAAATCTATTCAGGCTTCAAATCTGAAATGAACTAGAAGTATAAAGTCCTTGGTTTTAAACTCTGAAAAGATGACCATTATTTGACCTCACCCTCATGATCGATATTTTAAGATTTATAACTGCTTGGGTACCCTGTAATTTGAAACCTTATGTTTTAATCTGACACCCGCTTGATGTTTAAGTTCATGATCGGTATTCTACTACATCAGTACTCCGAAAAAGATGACCATCTACTTAACATCTCTTGAAACTCGATACTTTAAACATGGAAGATCCACATTTAGTTGGATGAAATATCTTGTTCAAAGCTCTATATACCCATTCTTCAGCAAGCGTATAAGGATGTCAATACACCATTTTACTCACCAGATGGTAGAGGTTTATTTTGATGTGCTTAAGATGAAAAATGGCAGTGGATGTCCTTGTTGAAAAGAGAATTTAATATTACATTTTGACTCCTCTTAACGCTGTGTCCTGTTTACCTTATTGGATCTATCTACTATTTTTGATAATGCGCTAAATCATTTCTCCCCATTTGGAGGCTTTTCAGTGGATCAAACTTCACATTGTTCTGTTTGGTTTTTTCCTACATTGCTTCAAATAATTGGATAGACAACATTGCTCTATGGACTGTTCCATGGACATAGTGATGGATACTGTGCAATAAGCTATTCATGTTTTCTGTATTGTTCTATGTGTAACTTTGTTCTTTAGATACTTACCTGTATTTCTATATTACACGGTGTAGGGCTTGTTTTTTATGATTATGTTATGTTAGGTTTCTAGGAACCGGTACTTCCCGATTGGCGGTTGTATTATCGCGTTACTATCTGCACATAGTAACGCATGATGCATTCCCATGGCCGCACCAGGTGTCGGCTACACAGCTATCCTCTTTAGATGATGTCATCACGTAAGCGTTTAGGGCAGAGTGCATGGCAGGTTTTTTAAACTGGAGTGCAGCCATTAGAAATCACGCTGAGGAAGCTCCGTGCACTGGCGTCGGGAGCGAAATGCGTTTTGTCTGGATGCCCCCCCCTCTGTGCTGAACTTTCTCCATCCAACTGGTATCTATCTATACCTTTATTATGCACTAAGATGTCGCAGTTGACCGCTCTGTACATTTGTGTTGTGAAACTCCTAAGCACTTTGATATGCCGTCTTACTATGCATATCAAATGAGAATTGTTTTTAAATGTGTGACGAACAGGAGTGCAATGTAAAACCCTATAGACAATGTCTGAAATGTCACTCCTAATTTTCAATTATTTCACCTATTGGCATGGTCCAGCATATGGCAGCTCTTACATCAGCTCTTCAATAACATCTAGCCCCAGGACGGACCATATTGGCTTACACCAGAAATATTATTTGGACTTTCCCATATCTGGATTACAAGTTCTGGACTCACTCATGGACTTTTCAAACCATTATCTTTAAAGGAACACTAAATGCAAAAAAATAACTATGTGCCCCGTTTCTATTATTCACAGGGAGGTGAGAACGCTTATTCTCACCTCCTGTGAACAATAGGACGCTCGGGGGACCTGGAACTTACCTTCGCTCCGCTCCTCTCGCAGACGCTTCTTCACTGAACAAAGCTGTTCTCTCCGATCGCCGACGCGCCCCTATCTTTTGTATTGGCGCGCATGTGCCTAAGATAGAGCGCGTGGTCGGGACAGAGCGGCTTTCAGTGAAGGAGCAGCTGCGAGGGGAGCGGCGGTAAGGTAAGTTCCAGGTCCCCTGAGCATCCTATTATTCAGGGAGGTGAGAATAACGCTTCTCACCTCCCTGTGAATAATAGAATGGATGCACAAAGTTTATTTTATGAAGGATGGGGAGTTTACAGTCCCTTTAAGTATTCATTATTTTATCCATTTCTTACCCTCACCTGTGTGTTACCATTTTTATGTTCAGTGAATTACTTTAGTTTTTCTTTATATTTTTTTATGCACTATTTTTGGCAACTTTTAATAAAATGATATAAAATCATTTATAGGCTATCGTCCTATTCTGAGTATATCCCAAAACGAACCTGTATTTCGAAGTACACTACTATAGAGAAGTATTGTTTAGGTATATATACCTGTAAGAATATTTGGTGTTACTGATGTAGAATGCCTATTGGGGTCAATACTACTGTTACTGATGTAGAATACCCATTCAGGCCAATACTACTGTTACTGATGTAGAATGCCTATTGGGGTCAATACTACTGTTACTGATTACCCCCTACCTATTACAATATACCTAGTATGCCTCATTAACATTCTACCCTTTACTCTCTTGCTCAGTATGTGTCATTAAACTTATACCCTCCTACCCATTACACCATACTAGTATGTATCATTATAATACTGTTACTGATGTAGAATTCCCATTGATACTACTGTTACTGTTGCAGAATTTCATTGGAGTCAATACTACTGTTACTGATACAGAATTCCCATGGGGTCTATTACTGTTGCTAATGTAGCATGCCATTGGGGTCAATACTACTGTTACTGGTGTAGAATGCCCATTGGGGTCAATAATACTTTTACTGATGCAGAATTCCTATGGGGCCAGTACTACTGTTACTGAAGAATTCCCATTGGGCCAGTAGTACTCTTTCTGATGTAGAATACCAACTAGGGCGATACGAATTTTAATGATGCAGAATTCCATTGGGATCATACTACTTGGGGTCAACACAAATGTTACTGATGTAGAATGCCCATTGGGGTCAATACTACTTTTACCGATGTAGAATGCCCATTGGGCTCAATACTACTGTTACTGATGCAGAATGCCCATTTGGTCAATACGAATGTTACTGATGTAGAATGCCCATGGCGGTCAATACGAATGTTAATGATGCAGAATGGCCATTGGGGCAACACGAATGTTACTGATGTAGAATGCCCCTTGGGGTCAACACGAATGTTACTGATGTAGAATGCCCCTTGGGGTCAACACAAATGTTACTGATGTAGAATGCCCATTGGGGTCAATACTACTTTTACTGATGTAGAATGCCCATTGGGCTCAACACAAATGTTACTGATGTAGAATGCCCATTGGGGTCAACACAAATGTTACTGATGTAGAATGCCCATTGGGGTCAACACAAATGTTACTGATGTAGAATGCCCATTCGGTTCAATACTACTGTTACTGATGCAGAATACCCACTCAGGTCATACTAATGTTACTGCTGAAGACTGCCTATTGGGGTCAATACTACTGTTACTGATGTAGAATACCCTTCAGGTCAATACTATGTTACTGATGTAAAAATGCCTATTGGGGTCAATACTACTGTTTCTGATGTAGAATACCATTCAGGCCATACTACTGTTACTGATGTAGAATGCCTATTGGGGTCAATACTACTGTTACTGATGTAGAATGCCTATTGGGGTCCCGTAGTATTGACCCCAATAGGCATTCTACATCAGTAACAGTAGTATTGGCCTGAATGGTATTCTACATCAGTACAGTAGTATTGACCCCAATAGGCATTCTACATCAGTAACATTAGTATTGACCTGAATGGGTATTCTACATCAGTAACAGTAGTATTGACCCCATAAGGCAGTCTCAGCAGTAACATTAGTATTGACCTGAGTGGGTATCTGCATCAGTAACAGTAGTATTGAACCGAATGGCATTCTACATCAGTAACATTGTGTTGACCCCAATGGGCATTCTACATCAGTAACATTTGTGTTGACCCCAATGGCATTCTACATCAGTACATGGTGTTGAGCCCAATGGGCATTCTACATCAGTAAAAGTAGTATTGACCCCAATGGCATTCTACATCAGTAACATTTGTGTTGACCCCAAGGGGCATTCTACATCAGTAACATTCGTGTTGACCCCAAGGGGCATTCTACATCAGTAACATTCGTGTTGCCCCAAGTGCCATTCTCGCATCATTAACATTCGTATTGACCGCCATGGGCATTCTACATCAGTAACATTCGTATTGACCAAATGGGCATTCTGCATCAGTAACAGTAGTATTGAGCCCAATGGGCTTCTAACTCTATTAAAAGTAGTATTGACCCAATGGGCATTCTACATCAGTAACATTTGTGTTGACCCCAAGGGGCATTCTACATCAGTAACATTCGTGTTGACCCCAAGGGCATTCTACATCAGTAACATTCGTGTTGCCCCAATGGCCATTCTGCATCATTACACATTCGTATTGACCACCATGGGCATTCTACATCATTACATTCGTATTGACCAAATGGCATTCTACATCAGCAACAGTAGTATTGACCCGAATGGGCATTCTGAATCAGTAACAGTAGTATTGAACCAAATGGGTATTCTACATCAGTAACAGTAGTATTGATCCCAATGGAAATTCTGCATCATTAAAATTCGTATCGACCCTAGTTGGTATTCTACATCAGAAGAGTACTACTGGCTCCAATGGAATTCTTCAGTAACAGTAGTACTGGCCCCAATGGAATTCTGCATCAGTAAAAGTATTTTGACCCCAATGGGCATTCTACACCAGTAACAGTAGTATTGACCCCAATGGGCATGCTACATTAGCAACAGTAATAGACCCCAATGGAATTCTGTATCAGTAACAGTAGTATTGACTCCAATGAGAATTCTGCAACAGTAACAGTAGTATCAATGGGAATTCTACATCATTAACAGTATTATAATGATACATACTAGTAGGGTGTAATGGGTAGGAGGGTATAATGTTAATGACACATACTGAGCATAGAGTAAAGGGTAGAATGTTAATGATGCATACTAGGTATAGTGTAATAGGTAGGGGGTAGAAAGTTAATGATACATACTGGGTATGGTGTAATGGGTAGGGGGTAGAATGTTAATGGTACATACTGGGTATAGTGTATGGTTGGGGGGTTGAATGTTAATGGTACATACTGGGTATAGTGTAATGGGTAGGGGGTAGAATGTTAATAATACATACTGGGTATAGTGTAATGGGTAGGGGGGTAGAATGTTAATAATACATACTGGGTATAGTGTAATGGGTAGGGGGGTAGAATTTTAACGATACATACTGGGTATAGTGTAATGGTAGGGGGGGTAGAATTTTAACGATATATACTGGGTATAGTGTAATGGGTAGGGGGTAGAATGTTAATGACATACTGGGTATAGTGTAATGGTAGAAGGGTAGAATGTTAATGAACGTACTGGGTACAGTGTAATGGGTAGGGGTAGAATGTTAATGACATACTGGTTATAGTGTAATGGTAGGGGGTAGAATGTTAATGACATACTGTGTATAGAGTAATGGGTAGGAGGGTAATGTTAATGATCATACTGGGTATGGTGTAATGGGTAGAATGTTAATGGTACATACTGGGTATAATGTAATGGTAAAATGTTAATGATGCATACTGGGTATAGTGTAATGGGTAGGGGGTAGAATGTTAATAATACATACTGGGTATATTGTAATGGGTAGGGGGTAGAATGTTATGACATACTGGGTATAGTGTAATGGGTAGGGAGGGTAGAATGTTAATGATACATACTGGGTACAGTGTAATGGTTAGGGGGTACAATGTTAATGACATACTGTGTATAGTGTAATGGGTAGGAGGATAGAATGTTAATGCCATACTGGTATAGTGTATGGGTAGGAGGGTAGAATGTTAATGATACATACTGGGTATGGTGTAAAGTAGATGTTAATGGTACATACTGGGTATAGTGTAATGGGTAGGGGGGTAGAATGATAATGACAAACGGGGTATAGTGTAATGGTTAGGGGGTTAGAATGTTAATGACACATTATACATACTGGGTATAGTGTAATGGGTAGGGGGGTAGAACGTTAATGATACATATCGGGTATAGTGTAATGGGTAGAATTTTAATGATACATACCGGGTATAGTGTATGGGTAAATGTTAATGGTACATACTGGGTATAGTGTATGGGTAAAATGTTAATGGTACATCTGGGTATAGTGTAATGGGTAAAATGTTAATGATACATACTGGGTATAGTGTAATGGGTAGGGGGGGTAGAATGTTAATGATACATACTGGGTATAGTGTAATGGGTAGGGGGGTAGAATGCTAATGATATATACTGGGTATAGTGTAATGGGTAGGGGGGGTAGAATGCTAATGATACATACTGGGTATATGTAATGGGTAGAGGGGTAGAATGTTAATGATACATACTGGGTATAGTGTATGGGTAGGGGGGTAGAATGTTAATGATACATACTGGGTATAGTGTAATGGGTAGGGGGGGTAGAATGCTAATGATACATACTGGGTATGGTGTAATGGGTAGAGGGGTAGAATGTTATGATACATACTGGGTATAGTGTAATGGGTAGGGGGGTAGAATGTTAACGATACATACTGGGTATAGTGTAATGGGGTGGGGGGTAGAATGTTTAATGTTAAATACTGGGTATAGTGTAATGGGTAGGGGGGTAGAATGTTAATGGTACATACTGGGTATAGTGTAATGGGTGGGGGTAGAATATTAATGGTACATACTGGGTATAGAGTAATGGGTAGAATGTCATCTCTTGGCCCAGAATGGAAAGCTTTATATACAGTGATATCTGCAATAATGAGTTGAATATTGAATATTAATTTATTTGGGTTAAATCTATAATATCTAATTGTAGACAACTTGGTAAAGTAAAATCGTCCAGTGTGTGGGTTGAGCTCCTACACTGGATAATCATATATTGTTATAATGTATCCCTTCCAGATCATGTGGCAGCTGTAGTACTGTTATAACAGGTTGTACTGGGATCCAGTCTTTACATTTCGATCTGTTACCACGTGGGAAGTAGAGGAAGGTCCGGACTTACCGAAGGCATCACAGTGGGAGAGGAGCCCTCCAGCTGCACAGACCCTCCTGGAACAATCCGTCTAACTCCACGGAGAGGGTCACACGGGGATCTGCGATGTAGGATCAGCCCAGCAGTTCAGACTCCCTAGAAGATCCATGGAGTTTGCTGTAGGAACTGTACACACTGGAAGCAGCAACTTGTGTCCGCTCCAAGCACTCGGTCTGACGACTATGGGAGACTGCGGTCCGGCTTCATTCACATAGAGTTAGAGAGCTTTGGGGAGGAGCTGAGGGAAGAAAAGGGGGCGGCGCTTCATTGTACACAAACCCACTCCTAGCGCTGTAACCAAACACTAACCCGTCTGTGTGGGGATCCCGCAGGGGGCGGGGATATTCAAATACACTACAGGGGGATTGTCAGTGTGAGGGGGAGGGGCGAGTAGAGGATCTTTTCCAAGGATAATAATGTAGATAGGGTCTGTACTGTGTATTGTGTACATGGACTGAATGGAGCGTATATGGCATGTGTTCATTGTATATGGGCTGTATGTATTGTATATAAGGCTTTAGTATTGTATATGGGGTGTATGTAGTGTATATGGGCTGTATGTAGTGTTTATGGGCTGTATATAGTGTAAATGGGCTGTATGTAGTGTATATGGGCTGTATGTAGGGTATATAGGTTTTATGTAGTGTATATGGGCTGTGTGTAGTGTATATGGGCTGTATGTTAGTGTATATAAGGCTGTATATGTATAGTGTTATCTGTGTATATGGGCTGTATATAGTGTTTATGGGCTGTATATATTGTATATGGGCTGTATATAGTGTTTATGGGCTGTATATAGTGTATATGGGCTGTATATGGTGTATATTGGCTGTAATGTGTTTATGGGCTGTATATAGTGTATATGGGCTAGTGTATATGGGCTGTATGTAGTGTATATAAGGCTGTATATAGTGTATATGGGCTGTATATAGTGTTTATGGGCTGTATATAGTTTATATGGTATGGGCTGTATGTAGTGTATATAAGGCTGTATATAGTGTATATGGGCTGTATATAGTGTTTATGGGCTGTATATAGTGTATATAAGGCTGTATATAGTGTATATGGGCTGTATATAGTGTATATTGGCTGTATAGTGTATATGGGCTGTAGTAGTATATATGGGCTGTATGTAGTGTATATAGGCTGTATATAGTATATATGGGCTGTATTAGTGTATATTGCTGTATATAGTGTATTTTGCTGTATATAGTGTATATGGGCTCTATGTAGTGTATATAATGCTGTATAGGGTGTATGTGGCATTATATTATGTATATAGACTATATATAATATATAGTGTATTATGGGCTACAAATTGCATATGTGGGCTGTATATTGGGTATGTGGGCTGCCACTGTGTAATGGACTAAGTTTGGGTATAGGCTGTACATTGTGTATATGGCAGCATATTTAGGGGTGGTGAGAGTTTCTGTATTGGAAGACATGACAGATAATGAATTGCGAACACTTTTATTGTTTTTATTATTATTGTGGATTTATATAGCGCCATCATCTTCCGTGGCGTTTTACAATTGCATTAATATACATAAGGGAAACAATCATGTTACATACAGAGTAGTGCAAGTAATACAAAGTGCAAATAATTCAAGTGCTTGTCCAGCAGCATTCAGTATGGTAATTTACAGCATTACTGTGGTGGCAATAGGATAAGGGCCCTGCCCAAAAGAGCTTACAGTCTAGAGCAGATGGGAATGAAACATAAGGTGAAGCAGATCAGTAGGCTGTAACCAAGTTGTCACTGGATTATAACTAACAGGTCTAGTGGTGTAACTACACCCCCCCCCACCCCTGTGACCGGGGGGGGGGGGGTTAGACGGTAGTAGGGCCTGCCACAGCCCATAAGCTCTGCAGTGATCAGCTGGCTCCTGCGGAACGAGTGATTCAACGAGGGGTCATGTAAGAGTGGTAGAAATGTCCAGGTCCAGATTGTAACCTTGCCTGAAGAGGGGAGTTTTGAGGTTGTTTTGAAGATATGAAGTGATGGCAAGTGACGTAAAAAATGAGGAAGAGTTCCAGAGCAGAGGCGCAGCACAGAAAATTCCGTATACCGGTGTGGAAGAGGTGATCATAGTGGTCAATAGCAGAGCAGAGGTTAGCCTTGAGTAGTATCTGTTTAACATATCGGGATGTATGGGGGGGCTGTATTGGAGAGAGCCTTGTAGGATAAGGTTAGCAGCTTAAATTGGATCCTTTGGGTAATGGGAAGCCAGTGGAGAGATTGACAGAAATGGTCAGCGTGTGAGAAGCGGGAAGAGAGGTGAATGAGCCTGGCAACAGATTTAAGGATCGATTGAAGGGGTGCCAGTGTTTGCTTGGTAAACCACATAGGAGGGTGTTACAATAGTCCAGCCTAAGATGATAAGGGCATGAACTAGTATTTTGGTAGCTTTCTGTGAAAGGAAGGGACGAATGCGTGAGATGTTTTGGAGCTGTAACCGACAGGATTAATGTGGTGTTTAAAGAAAGTCCAAGTCAAAGTTTGCACCCAGGCATCGCACGGAAGGTGTTGGGGAGATTGGCGTGTCATTATTGTTTGATAGTAATGTTAGGTAGGGGAGTAGATCTGGAGGTTGGAAAATGACAAATTCAGTCTTTATCCATGTTGAGTTTAAGGAAGCAGGAGGACATAAAAGCAGAGATGGCATTTAGGCAGTCAGGGACCCGGGATGTCAGAGAATGAGGTCAGGGGCGGAGATGTAAATTTAGTATCATCAGCATACAGGCGGTATTGTTCTACAAATGCTAACAGATGACATTTGGAAGTTATCAATAGTGTGTTGGGGGTAATGGTAAAACTATATATTGAGGTAAGGTAATGCCTCAAACATCCCTTATACAAAATGTCTCACTAAGTTTATATTTTAATGGCAATGGCCTATTACACCATGTCAGAGATGAATGAATCCTTGCTTTTTTATTTTTTTTTATCTTGTAGTACTGGAACTAATGTGTAGGAATTCTTATCTCACAACATTTACAGAGCAGTACAATAACCATTTGCATGATCAAACAACTGTGGCAACAGAGACACCTAGTGGCAGATCTGAGGAGTCCATTCCACACATATGATGATAGATACCGTACTATATTTTTTCTCTTACCTCCCTGGGAAATAGATTTTAAAGGAAAATTATGTTACATACGACCCCCCCAGTCTTGTTTTGATTTTTTGCACCCTATACTGTATATACCATTTAACCCTGTTTTCCTTTAAGCTTGAACATTTCTGCTGACAGATTTAGTGTTAGTAAGTATAGTATAGTATGGTATTTGTGGTTGAATAAAGACATACGTCCATCCAGTCAACATCCTCAATTCCTGCCTAACTGTTGATCCAGAGGAAGGCAAAAAAAAAACACAAAATTTATGAAGTGGGAAAAAATTCTTTCCTGACTCCAAGTGGCAATCGGAAATTTCCCTGGATCAACCTCTACTCCACGTATCAATACCAGTTACCTGCCACACTCTTTGTCTGCAGAACTCATCCAGCTTTTTTTTGAACTGATCAATGAAACTGCCATAACAACGTCCACTGGAAGACAGGGAAATGTGTTAATTGTAAATATGTGGGTAAGAGTAGGAATTACACTATGATAGGGGATAATAAACATGTGGATCACATTGTATAACTGTCAATCACAGGGTTGTTATATACAGTATTAAATGTCCATGTAATAGATGGTACATTGGTAAAACGATTAGGAACTTACGGTCAGAATCGGGGAGCATAGGCGGATGATGAAGACATATAAGAATGATTTGAATCATATTGGGAATACATGTGTGAATAAACTACCACACCATTTTAGGGGAAGATACCCATATATATATGAACTATAAAGAGGAACATTATTCCTCATTTGAAGGGAGTATGTTTATGGCACTAGGGGTTTAAATAAGAATTTCTATATAAGGGGAGGGAACATGGATCAAGAATTGTTGAAGATAGAACAACACTTTATTTTCACATACCAAACTATGCAACCCATTGGTTTGAATGACCAAATAGAATTGGCCCCATTCTTATAGGTATTTAAGGGATATGTTAGGTATAACAACTTAAGGGGGATAGACCAGCATGATTTTACCTAGTGAGATAGGAATATGCTTTTTTATATATATCGGACGTAAAATTGTGTGGCGAAACAATAAGTTTGTTCAAATGGATCTGTTCTATAAAAAGAGGGAGGAGCATTATGATGTCACTACCTGAGGAAGCTCCTATTGGAGTGAACCGCGTAGTGGTGACACTCCCCACGCCCGCACGTTTGCTACTACGGGAACTTTGATATCCAGGCTTTGTGTACTTGTGTCAAGTTCTCAGGGGATCTCACGATCCTACGCCACTCTCAGCGAGACTACTAAACTGCCAGGGAGATCGAGAACCTTTTGTTGCCTTCATTGTGTCAACATCAAGACAATTTAAAGTAATCCAATAGATACCATCGTACCTCCCGAGAGGGATTGGGGACTACAGCTTCAAACACCTCTCTGTATCGGAGGATTCAATAGGACATTGGGAACGGTGCAGTTAAAGCCTTTCTTCTATTCTTTATTTTATTAATTCCATCGTAGCCAGGCTAGTAGAGATTGCTTTCATGTGTGCGCACACTTTTGGTTATATATAACCAATCTCTGACGTATGACTCAATTCCTCTTCAATCAAGTTCTGACACGAGGATTAAGAACTGTTTCATTGGATCTATATTGTGTATGATTGGGGCTGGATTTTAGGAGCTCCATTATGGACTAAGTTCCACGCATATACATATATATATTTTTGTCTATATATCTTTTTCTCGATATATTTATTTAGGTACTATGCTGGTTTCTTCCCTTGTTTTTTATATTACTGAGATTTATGAGGATACTAAGGGATATATACTATATATTTTATGCAAAGGTTTAGCTGGCCAGCTTATATTATATATCTCTATTAAAGGGTATGTCCACCCCTAAATAGGTTTTAATATTCTGCTCCCCCATGTCCCCCAGCCCCAACCGCATGTTTCTTTCTTTTCAAAAAGCCCCCAAACTCTTACTTACCTCCCCTCGATCCTCCCGCCGCACTGCCGGCCCTCTGCTTGCGAGAATGCAAGCAGAGGGGCGGGACCGGCAGTCGCGTCTGTGATTGGCTGAGCGGCAGCCATCACGGACGCGGCTGCCGGCATTCGTGCAGTCGAGAAGCTTACTGATGTAGAATGCCTATTGGGGTCAATACTACTGTTACTGATGCAGAATGCTCATTCTGGTCAATACTACTGTTACTGATGTAGAATGCTCACTGGGTTCATTACTACTGTTACTGATGTAGAATGGCCATTGGGGTCAATGTGAACATTACTGATGTAGAAAGAACTTCTCAGGGGAAGTGCCCTATGTGTGAATCTCAGTTTTCTGTGTTGGTAATTTCAGAATCATGGTCTTAGTCTTTACACGTGCTGCCTGCACAGCTGTCATGTTGTGTTAGGATGAAGCGTGTTCCATTGGGAGAGGCAGCTCATTGAGAGGACCAGTGTCCACTAATGCGCTTGAACTAGGCTGATTATGGGGCTAATTCACAAAGGGCTTATCATGTTACCTCCCTGGTTATTGGTCAATTGCTGTTTTTTTTGGAAATTAACCCATCAGGTGCAACACACACTAAAATTGTAAATAGTTCATAGAGTTACCGACTGTCTATTGAAGTGATTGTGCTAATGATAGGAATAGTAATGATTACAAAGCAGTTGCTTCTAATTTATTCATTTTCTGACATTTTCAAAATGAGCATCTTTAAATGGTAGATCTGACAATGTGGCCACAGAGGTGCCTTATTCAGGCTAATGAAACAGCTGGTTAATAGGCTGGAGAAAACTGTGTCATCTAAGCAGAACGTGTCGCTCTCCCAATGTGCCCTTTGTGCAATTTAGCCAAATGCAGTGACTTTTCTTGCTTGTTAAGAAATAATGAATGAACTGCGCTTGTTTCAGAGGGCATCGGCTTTCTTTCTGCTGCTACACTCGGCTTTGCTGCTGACAGTTCAAGAAATGTCTTGTTGGAAGAAATTGTTCTCCATAAAGCTCCATGGATTTGGTTATAGATTGTCGGGTTACTGCATCTTTCTATCTATCTATCTATCTATCTATCTATCTATCTATCTATCTATCTATCCAACGTTTTTGAACTTGTGCACCATTTAAGCAGAAATATCAGATCCATGTCTACAGAAATCTTATTTTTTAATTAGTTTAATGATCATTCAGTAGATCTCTATCCATAAATACAGAGAAGTTCTGCTCCACTGTACTTTATGTTGATTGATATGAGGATCTGTAAACAGTGGCTACAGCAACAATTAGAGGATTCGTTTTAACAGTCCATATAGTGATGTTACTTTATTTGCAACATCATCACCCTTCATTGCCATCGTTCATTATGTAACTCTGTGTGCTTTATTATTGTGTTCTCATGTTCTTGTTAAAATGACATTACGGACTGTTAGGCCCAGGGTGTGTGTTTTCTCATAATTACAATGATGTTAGATCAGAGATGTCCCTGGTCTGCACACTGGTATAAACTACAACTCTCAGAAATATGTCATACAGATTTCCAGTATCTTCATGTATTGGCTGTATGGAGAGCACAGCTTGTATGTAAAATGTAAAATACACTTCTGCTCAGAGAAGAGAAGTAAAAAGATGTTTAGAGATTTCTGTTATTTCTTTTAAAAATCACTCAGTGTGCAATGTCCTGGATAGATAAAGTATAAATCCCATTGAAATGATTTCTTATGATTCTGCAAGATTTTTGGATAAGGTCCATGTAGTTTCAAGGGGAAAATAACTGATGTTTTTCGAACGATTATCAATCCAAGTCATTAAAAGTATTATATATACAAAGAGAACAGGTTTTAGTGGTGCTCCTGGTGCATAGGGCAAATAGGTCACCATTGATTTCAGCAAGAAAACTTCTGTGATTGAGTGAGCCAGATGCAACACTAAAACATGATCCTTCTGTATATTGCATTCTCTGTGCCTAACAAGGTGCAGACCATTTGACTTGACAACCTCTACTGTGCTCCTTTGGAATCATATTCTTGTTTCAAAACATTCTAATTGATAAGAACAGTGTCAGATCAATATTGCATGATGTGGGATTAGTGTAGTTTGTCATAAATGAGAAGGATCGGTCTTTATTAGAGGCTAGTAGCCCCTAGGCTTCCAGCTAGAGGAGTGTAAAAACAGGTGGTGGTCTTTATTCCTTGCACATTTATTTTTTAGAGACAAATGCTTGTACCTTTCATTGACAGGGTATTTTCTGAATAACTTCCCTTTCATGTCTCCCCTACATTGGCTACATTTTTAACTGTCCTTAGTATTAGCAAATGATATAGCTAAAGATTTCCAGTCTAACAGGGCCTGGCTGGAACCATTTATTAGACAGTCAGTTACAATGAGAAAGTTGTCAAGGCTGCTTTTCATTGCTCCCACTCAACCAAGTCCCAGATACATTTTTCTTCAAGATATTCTCTTGTTGCTGTGGAAACTCTCAACTGCCAATCTAGGCTGCTGGTTATACACTGTGATGTGAAAATTTCTTGTCTAGCCAATAGTATTGAGACATGCTACAATTTAAAGGGACTTTCTTATTCACAAATGTCATTACTAGAAACCCGGCGGACTCATGTAATGAACACCTGAAACACATTTATTGTAAAATCAGAAATTGAATATCCTTGGTAATATTCAGCAATAAATGTGCTTTTTGGAGCCTTGTCTTATTGTAAGATCTGTCCTTTTGTGAGTTCTGTGCTCCAAAGCCCTTTAAACATGTGGCCTTACTGGTGGAAGGGTTACTAAAGTGCTGAATATCTCCCGTAAAGTGCTGACTTTTCATAAAATGTGTTCCAGTACATCTTTACTTACAGGAGCAGGATTATCCAAAAGACAACCTAGGCACCTTCAGGGGACCCAGCTTTAGAAGCAGCAACAATATTATAGCCCATATATAATATATATAGTAAAGAAGGAGCCCTACATGACAGAATTCTGAATATTTGTTTGTAGTGTGATTTCTGGTAAAACGTCCCCTTATATTATAGAATTCTATTTATTCTAACCCATGCTGTAGTGGCGCTTATGGCTACACTGTGCAGATGTAATTTAGCTGCTTGGCCTTTGCCCTGCTAGTAAAGTAAATCTAGTGTTAAACTAGACATTGAAAGTTTCCTTGGTAATGCAACATGAGGAGTGAGTATTATTTTCACTTGTCCTCTATTTTATGTTTAAACCAATGTCTTAACTGTATATTTACTAACCGGTTCGCTTGGGATCTGGAAATCAGGCCTAATGCAGAATTTGACGCACATTTTCTAGAACTGGGGCATGTGTACGCGGCATTTCAAAAATGGGATTTGAAAATTGCAAGAATTTGTTATGCATCTGTATGGGATGTGAGCTTGTGTGTGCCAACACCACATTACTAAGAGTTGGGTATGCACCTGTCCTGCCTTGGGAATACTGGGATCACACAGTTTGGATACACTAATCTTATAGTGTGCCCCCCTAATCTTAAAGGAGAGAATAACTATCTAGTGAGCAGAATATTAAAGCCTTAGTAGGTATAGCATAGATTCCTTTTGGCCTAGATGCACATTTTAAAAAGATTTGGTCCGGGTTAACAGCGTTTACTTTATGGTTTTTATTTTGACATATGCAAATTGGCCAAGGTTGGAGGGGGGGGGGGGGGGGTTCTTTATAAACCCCACATCCACCTGAGAAGCCAGAAGAACTGGTTTGTTGAGAGAACCTGATATGTTGTGTTGTGTGTTCTTTAAAATCCCACATGCTATTACAACAGGAAATGTATTGATGTGGATAATTAAAAGTGAAAATAGAAGAGCCATAAAATAAACTTTGTAGAAAAACAGCCAGTTTTTTTTATATATATATATATTGTTAGCCCCAGAAAATTTAGTATTTTATGCCAAAATGATAGAGAGAGAAATCCGTGTTATCACCAATTACTTTAACTGCCTAGTCAGAAGCCTAGCTTATTTAGGTGATACATACATATAGGTGAAGCCTGCCACGCTACTTCTCTCTGCTTCCTGTTCGTGGCTGTCAGTCAAATGCTTGACGGTGAGGCCACCCCCAATTACCTGACAGCATCTCACTGCTGCTGCTTGTGCTCAAATGCAGCAGGAAGTGGCACCCAGGCGGCGAGGGACCGGGTCTGGTAAGTCTTTTAATTGGCATCTTTCTTAAAAACTAATAATGTGAAAATTAGGATGGGGGGGGGGTGCTGAACCTAAATACATTTTATTTCATGGCTGGACTTGGTTATAAACTAGTCTATTAATGATGACTTCACAGTCAGTACACTGACAAATGTTCTTTTTATTATAATATCTGTGCTGATTATAATCCATTGTTTATCTAATTCTAGGTGTGAAGAAATGTCGATCAGCATGCATGAGAATCGCAAGTCAAGAGCCAGTACTGGCTCTATGAACATCTACTTATTCCACAAGTCTTCTTATGCTGACAGCGTCTTGACCCATCTAAACCTATTACGTCAACAATGTCTCTTCACAGATGTCCTGTTACTGGCAGGAAACCGGTCTTTCCCCTGCCACCGGGCCGTCCTTGCTGCTTGCAGTCGCTACTTTGAAGCTATGTTTAGTGGTGGACTTAAAGAAAGTCAAGCTAATGAGGTGAATTTCCACAGTGCTATTCACCCAGAAGTCCTTGAACTCCTTCTAGATTATGCATATTCCTCTAGAGTCATCATCAATGAAGAAAATGCAGAGTCCCTTCTTGAAGCTGGTGACATGCTGGAATTTCAAGATATCCGAGATGCATGTGCTGAATTTTTGGAAAAAAATCTCCATCCAACAAACTGTCTGGGTATGCTGCTTCTCTCTGATGCTCATCAATGCACTAAGTTATATGAACTGTCCTGGAGAATGTGTCTTAACAACTTCCAAACCATCTGTAAAACAGAAGATTTCCTCCAGCTTCCTAAAGAACTAGTGGTACAGCTATTATCCAATGAAGAGCTAGAAACGGAAGATGAACGCATGGTATATGAGTCTGCGATGAACTGGATTCATTATGATCTAAATAAGAGGCAATGTTACCTCTCTGAGTTGCTTCAGACTGTAAGGTTAGCTCTTTTGCCAGCAATTTATCTCATGGAAAATGTAGCAATGGAAGAACTTATCATCAAACAGAAGAAAAGCAAAGAGCTGGTAGAAGAAGCCATTAGGTGCAAGTTAAAAATACTGCAAAACGATGGTGTAGTTACAAGCTTATGTGCCAAACCTCGGAAAACTGGCCATGCCTTGTTTCTCCTGGGTGGGCAGACTTTTATGTGTGATAAATTGTACCTTGTAGATCAAAAAGCAAAAGAGATTATACCCAAAGCAGATATCCCGAGCCCTCGCAAAGAATTTAGCGCCTGTGCGATTGGCTGCAAAGTGTATATCACTGGTGGCAGGGGATCAGAAAATGGTGTTTCAAAAGATGTTTGGGTCTATGACACTCTCCATGAGGAGTGGTCAAAAGCTGCACCTATGCTTGTGGCAAGGTTTGGTCATGGATCTGCTGAACTTAAGCACTGTCTTTATGTTGTAGGGGGACACACTGCAGCCACAGGTTGCCTTCCTGCATCTCCATCTGTATCCTTAAAACAAGTTGAACAATATGACCCTGTAAGCAACAAATGGACCATGGTTGCTCCTCTGAGGGAAGGTGTAAGCAATGCTGCAGTTGTTAGTGCAAAACTCAAATTATTTGCATTTGGAGGAACTAGTGTTAGTCATGACAAGTTGCCCAAGGTGCAGTGCTATGACCCCACTGAAAACCGATGGTCTGTACCAGCTACTTGCCCTCAGCCTTGGCGCTACACAGCTGCAGCAGTACTGGGAACGCAAATTTTCATCATGGGGGGAGATACAGAATTTTCTGCCTGTTCAGCTTACAAATTCAACAGCGAAACATATCAGTGGACTAAGGCTGGCGATGTGACAGCCAAACGCATGAGTTGTCATGCAGTCGCATCTGGCAATAAACTTTTTGTGGTTGGAGGGTATTTTGGAATCCAGAGATGCAAAACACTGGACTGCTATGACCCCACACTTGATGTGTGGAACAGTATAACAACTGTACCGTACTCTCTCATTCCTACGGCATTTGTCAGCACATGGAAACATTTGCCATCCTAAAGCACTAACATATTCTTAAGGTAAGGAACAGATAGAGAACTTAAGTAATTATTTGTGTAATGTTAACACTTTTTCTTTGTAGTTTTTAGCTTGGGTTTGACTGTGACATTACTCTCAATGCTCAGCATATGCTAAAAGAAGAAGTAAAGCGAGACACACTACTTACATTAGAGGATTGAAAGGCTTCTGCATGAAGCTATGGAAGTGAAGTCACCCAACTCTCTATGGAAGTGCGGTGTCTTCTTTATCATTGAACTGGCAAATGGCGGAGCTACTGTGCATGTGACCGAGTCATGTTGTTTGTCATCTGAGGGAACATTGCCCTTTAATCGAGCTGGTAGTGTCCATCTCTTCGGGAAACCTCTAAATTATTTCTTAAAAACATAACTTTTGTGAATTTTAAGGCAACAATCCAGGACCAGGATCACCATATTCTATTCCCCATTTGAGTTTACTTTTAGATATTCTTAAAAAAAAATCCAAGAAGCCTAAAAATGTACATATGGCAACTTCTATTGATGTCTATGGAACTAGGTAACTAACTGAGGCAGTAGATTGGCTCCGGGAGCCCTGCTTTAATAATAGTTTTCTGGCACTTGGTGATAAATTCACCACACTTGCTGGACAGGTTCTGGTGATTTCTGTGATGAATGCTCCTGTCAATGAACTGTTGAGGATTTAGTCCGGGGAAGATGACATTTCTCTCGTGCACCATGAAGACAGGTGCCTCCGATTTCTTCCCAAACAGAAACTCACCAAGGACTCGCACCAGCTGCACACACTTCCTATTGCTTGTAGACAGTGTAAATAAAATGACTCATTCCTCTTCCTCATTCATTTGGTGTTTGCAGCATTTGACTGGATTGAAATCTCTGTAGTAGTAACTTTCCTGTATTTGACCTTTGGGTAAACATGTGGCTCTAAAACTGGAACATTTTTACTTTTCCTTTTTTCTCACCTGAGGGTAAAGGTGCAACCCTGAGATTGCTGCGTCAGTGAGAGAAATGTAAATTTGAATTCCATGTTTTTGCTTCTGTGTGAAAGAGAAGTACAGCATGTCCATCATTCGTTATCTAGTTTTGTCTTAATAGTCATAGGGAAAAATGAATGATACTGAGCTAAAAATTACAGCTGCCATGGGTATTTATCCATGGTGTGGCCTTAGTGCACCAATTGGCTGCTTTCTAGCTTTGCTGCAATGCTACTGTTATGTTTAAAGCTCATGGAATATGTGGCTACTATTCCTTACTTTGTTTAAAACGACAAATGTAATAGTTAGAAAGCTGATAGATATAAGACTATCCTGCACAATGTCCTGTGCCCGTTTGTGCTTCATGCATGTAAAAGATGACATCACAGCCAATGACAGAATGCTGTACCCCTAGCTGCCTACTCTGAGCATGCTCAAGCTTATAACCAGCTCACTAAATTGCTGAAAGGGGTGTAAGCAAATAAGGTAATTAACACACTCTACCCCTGAGGTATCCAGGAGCCATAAGATAATGATTGGGATAAAGGTGGGATATCTCAATATATTTTAGAGGGGCCATTATTTCTAAATAATCTACTAAAAAAATAGATTGCTTGTGAATAAATGTTAATTTGAAAAAGACCCACTAGTGCTCCTCTTATCAATATAGGTTTATGTATGCTGTTGGACGCACCGGGGCATTCAAACTGAAGTGCGAGTGTGAGACACATGGGACCCTAGTTTTTCTACTTAATATATAAACACTAACCTAATTTTTCCTTCTCCTTATTATGGTTGCATTATGTTAAGATATACGTGATATATTCTCTAGTGCTCTGTGTAAACAAATAACAAAGAGCTATAAATGTAGATGTCCCTGCACAGCTGAAATGACAATTGAGATTTTCCCTGCATTTGTCAGTTTCTGGAGTTTCCTTCTTGGCTCTCTGAGACGGGAGTGAGAACATTGTGTTAAAAAGTATGTTTGGCAGCTCAGAACAGAACATAGAGGAAAGTAATGGATCATGTCATGACACATTATCATTAAAGGGTTACAGTAACTAAATGTGCTGGTCTCCCAGTCGGGAGACATTTGCCTGTACATTTTAGTTGCAGGTTTGCAGCTTGCTTTAAATAACCAGAGCCATGAAAACACTCCAGCTAGTTTCTGAAACATACAAATAGCAATGTTCATAGTTCGGTTGCTGTCCAGTAATTTGCCGGCCTTTCCAGGTGACCATGTCATGGGTGTAGAGAGAGCTCCATGCTAATCGTCCCTGCTTACATTGAAAAAAGCTCAAAAGTAATAAACTTAGATATTTTAAACCACAAATCCAGTAAAATCTACCCAAACATTGTCCCCTTTAAAAAGCAACATAGCAGCTCCCATTCAAAGTATAAATTGAATATTTGTGATGGAGATACTAACAGGGTGATGCAATTCCTGTCACTTTAAAGAAACTCATTTTTGGACCACAGTTACCCTTTTAAAGTGTGTATCACATGCACTGAGATATATCATCACTGGTGCAATGGCACAGTGGGGTGATAACTGCTCTCAATGTCTTGCTCATACTTAAGCCTCGTACACACGTGCGATCGCGGGTCCGACCCGCAACGCACGATGTGTCCGAATGTTCGTTTTGGGCGTTAATCGGCCCGTGTATGGGTCCTTTATTGGCCGAAACGGCCGGTCGTTCGGAGACCCGTCCAGTCGGTTGGGCAACGATCCCCGATCGCTCGATAAAGTGCCCATACACGGGCCGATTGTCGGGCGAAACGAACGTTTGGATACATTGTGTGTCGCTTCGGGACACGCAATCGCACATGTATACAACCCTTACATTTAAAAGAGAACCATTGTTCTAAATGGACTAACAACCTTCCCCCAGTCCTTTACCTAAAGGAAACCTTTACATACAGCAGTAGGTGCAAATCTTACCAAACCTTCCTTATTACAACAATGTGAAATTTAGAGTCTCTGTGAAGCAGTTAACCTTTCATTAGCTCAGTAAGAGGATTAAAGACCAGGGCATTGTTCTGTTAGCCAGATGGGGCTAACCTCATCTTCATTAGGACTCGCCAATACAACTGTGCTACAGTTTTGCGACTCCCTGAATATTTGTTGCAAGTAGTCATTGTCCTGAAACTCGCATCTGCCTTTACTGTCATCAAATTAAAGTGTTTATTTCTTTCATTTTGTCCACAGTACAGACAGGGGACCTCAGCTGTGAAGACTGGAGGAGATCTAATAGATGAATACAGAATTACGTTACTGCTTGAAAGAATTTGCCTGCATCTTGTTGGCAAGGCCCTTTTACAGCAAGGACTGCGGGGCCCCTGGGGCAGTAAAAGGTTTACAGTCCGTCCGGTCACAAGGGACTCCAGTGTTTGTAATCTTATTGTATGTGCTCCATATCAGTGTTAACCCTTTCTGGGACAGAATTATTCTGTTGTGTACATCCGCCAGCTCGGTGCTTCGATGGGCTTTCTTGTCCCTCACAACCGACTTGGGCCCAGATGGAAAAAAAATCTTTTTCTCCTGAACCGTGAAATGTTTTTACAAGCTACCAGGAGGGCTAGAAGGCACCAATCAGGCGAAACGTCACATTGGATCACATTGTACAGCATACAGCTTAATACAAGACTACACCAATGATCAATGCCAGGGGAGATGTTAACCCTTGCAGCACTATCGGTTTCTCAGCACAAAAGTCAATAAATGTTGTGAAAACCTCAGTGGATGGTCAACTGAGGTGGGGAAGGGGGAGAAGAACCTGTGAAAAGCTATTTGACTTCTTACTCCCATCACTTTGTCATTTCATTACCGCTGTATAAGACTTGGAACTGTCACTCACCTTCTGTACATTCCTTGTTGTCTGTTTATAGTCCAGTGCTGTCTGCATGCTGATATAATGCCTGTCGCATTCACATGTAGGGGGCTGAACTGAATGGTTTTATTTTAAGTGTAAGCAACAATGGTCTTAAATACTCGTTGTGCAGCCATATCATCTCATTGCAGCCATAGGGGTTAAGGGGAATAACCTAATGCTGCCCATTATAGAAATGCGTTTATAGCTTCAGTTCTTCTTCTGTCCAAGAATAGATTCTTAAGGTGCAAAGTTTTCCCTTTGTTTGAATTTGCACCAATGAGATGTAAGCTTGTTACTGCAGTTAGATAATATCTGGTTAGTTGCTGTAGATTAATAGCGTGGGCAAACATTTGCACCTTTTATTGTATTAGCCTCCAAAACACACACTCCCACTCCATCTTATTGTGTTGTGTACACAGCAAATACGGTTTGTCACCAGAGGAAGTGCTGTGGATTTACTTCTTGCCTTTATTTACATCTACACATTTCTCCATATACATCAGTGAATCCTATAACCCACTCTCCGTATAGATAGCAACTGCACAAACTGCACCCATGTGCCTGTTTTGAATGTAAAGGTTCCCTTTCAGAAAGTGATTGATTGCACCCATAGCTGCTGCCACTAAGAGTTTTAAAACCCTCCTCAAACCAGCAGATAAACAATCCACTTTGTACATTAATTGGTGACGGTGAACAGCCAAGACTTCGGATTGTAGGGAATTGACCGTAACCTTATATACAGTTTATTCATCCAATATTGACATAAACTCCTGTAACTCTGGGCTTCCCAAATCAAATATACCATCTTACTATAATAGTATCAGTGTAATGTCTAAACTTACATTCCCTAAAACACCTTTGATTGCTGTAAATGGATGCAGCTTCTGTGTGTTAAATGTGCACAATTTACCATTATGGCTGAATGATCCCTTGTTTCTCTATAACGGGAGGTATAGGAAGGGAATGTGAATCTTGGGGTAATTCATTTGAACTCCCGTCATTTAAGCGTCATTAAAGCGTTGGGGGGGATGTTGGGAGTCTTTACAGAACAGTCTGGGATGTTTTTAGTCAGACAACCCTGGAGATGACTTGAAAGACTAGTTCCCACAATGAAGCTGCATGCGCGTTCTTGGTGTGCAGATATCCACGTATCAGTGTTAGGTTGGGTTCCATTGTATTCAGTGACTGGTTAAAGCTAGCATGCACAACGTTTCTCCTAGGTATATTTTAAACACTTCAATTTGCCTTGCAGCAAAGGTAAAAATAACCAGCACAGTGGAAAGGTCATGAGTATGGAAAGGCGATTGCAGAACTGGAAGACCTGTTCTTAAATTACTTGCTGGGGTAAACTAAGCTGTGTACATCCCTTAATAGGCCCTGAAGCTCTGCAGACCGTACCTTCTCCTCCTGTCTCCAGTTTTCACATAATGTTTTAGTGTCGTGTCTAGTGTGAACGCGTTCTGGCCTTTTGAAGTCGCAAACTAAATATACCGATCGCCGCCTTCCCGTTTGGGTGTTTGTTTTCACTCAAAATGCTCATTGTCTACTTTTCAAGGATCCAAAGTTATTTATTTATTTATTTTGTCAGGTTATTGTTTTTTTTTACTTTGCCAAAGCCACAGTTGTGTGAACAGTTTTTTTTTTCTTTGGTCTTGTTTCTGTTGTTTTAATTGTATTTGTGGTAAAGAAAACAAATAAACTTGCACTGGTTGAATTTTCTAATCGTTTGTTGCTGTTTTTTTTACCTATACGCGTTACCACAACACTCAAGCCCTGTTCCTATTTATAATGGATACAGCTGTAAGGTGTTAATAGTGTGTGAATCTGGGGAACAGGTCTAATTATCCACGGTGTTAAGGCGCCAGGACACTGTACTTTACAGGCGGGAATGTTGGTAATAAACGTATCGGCTGGGTGGTTGTCTGGAACATCTGTCGAACATAGTGTATGGGCACCTTTAGACATTTGATAGATTAGACGTCTGTCTATGGACGAACCTATAATCTATATAATGTCTGCGTAATGTATGGCCAGCAGTAGAAACCTGGTAACTTATGTTTAAGGTTAGACAGCAAGTTATTTTAGGTGGCCATATAAATAGGACTTTGCAAATACAGTACTGAATGCACTACTATACACTACTGTGTACTAAATAAACACTACTACTTATACTTTGTATAGGGGCAATCTTTGCATGGTCACTAAGGCTGGGTACACACAAGGCGATTTTTTTTCCTGCCAAACTGACTGTTATTTTCGTATATCGGTTGGTCCCGCAAACAAAATTGCAGGCAAAATGCAGCCTCTGGCAACCGATATTTTCACCTGTGTGTACCCAGCCGAACACCAATAATTTGTGCCATACACCTGTTCCTTGTGTACAGAGGGTCCATGTGATTAGTAATGGTCCTGCAGCAGCTGTGTGAAGGAACAGATTCAGTGCACATGTCTTTGGGTCTTGGCTGTGAAGTGAACTGGCAGCCAGAGTAGTAATTTTGCACCCTAAAATGCTGCCTTATTTTTTCCAAACTTTTTACAAAGTTTCTGTCAGAGCTGAGGATTCACAACTCTCCATGTCATGGAAAAGTATGAGTCAGCAATCCAGGGTTCAAGTCCTTCACCTTGTTCTCCTTAAAATAGAATAAAACATTAGCAGGGAGAGCAGTAAAGACCGCTAACTAGCCAAATACATTAAAATGTAAAACGGGGCCTGTTTTGTCCACGGGCGTCGGGCACCAGATGCAATAAGCAAATCTTTATCGAGGTGTTTACGACCCCGCGATGCAGTAAATCTCACTAAGGGATTATTGCATTGTGGGATTGCGTCCAGTTAAGTAAGGCAGCTTGTGTTCTCCTGGCGCAAACAGCCTTACCTCTCTGATACAATTGAAATCTCCATTTGCTATTTGCCTAAGTGGCTAGACAGACAGACTTTTTTTTGAAAAAAGCCTATGGTTAGTCAATAAAAGAGACATTTAAATTGCCATATTAAGTTACATTCTATTTTATTTGTCTTTTCACCAGTTGCATGTTGGGATCCCAATATATTTTCATGCAAGTGTAATCATTTTATACTATTAGATAGAGAGAAGTCTGTGGCGGTTTTATATGTGAACACACAGGGATATATTTGCTGAGCCAATTTTGTGGTAGGACAATCCACTCCCTCGGATTAATAGGCTGCGGGATTCTGATGTCAGGGTGGGCCCCTCGCTCTGCAGGGAACTTTCTAGGCTCATGGTCCTTGAATTGATGTGGGAATTTCAACTTGCTGCTCTACCGCTAAAGATCAGAAAGAAACTAGAGAGAAAGAAACAAACCATCCCACACGCTGAAGGAAAAAGCATAGAGACCAACAAAAACCTTGGCAGAAGACTTAAAGGTTCTTCTCATTCTGCAGGCGGGTTGCTGTAGAAACGGAAAACAAAGGGCAGCCTTCCACCGTTAGCTTCATTGTTCAGGCCTAATTCATTTTAGTCTGACACCTGTCTGAATAGGAGAGATGAATAACGTTACTTCTATCAGTGTTTTATATGTAACTAATGCTAAAAGCAATGGAAAAAATCTAAAGATACATGTAGCCTCCATCCCTCCATTTGTTCTAAAAAAAAATAAAGTGTGTTGGTGTACAGCCGGCATGTTGATTCTCTGATATAAAGTCTTATCTTCCAGCAAATATAATCTGTAAATGTTGTAGTAAAGTACAGGGAATTTTTGTGAACTGACTGATCGTTGATAGTTCACCATTGTTCACGAATAGGTCCTATCCGAGGGCACACGGACATCCTTTAAGATTAGTAAGTTAGGAAAGGTTTATTTACAGTGAAACTGTGGCTGAAATGACTGGTATTAATATACATACAGGGAGATTCAAAATAGTAAATATCTGCTTCTTACCTTTCCGCGACCAGACATAAATGCAATTACATCCGGTATTGTATCACAGGATGGAGGTAAGCGGGAACTCTCGCTCCTTTAAATACCCATACAATCCTGTGTTTAGTTTTGTAGCACCAAACCTGAATAGGGAATTGTATCGGTGTGTGCTATTTCCAAAAAGATATGGTGCGGTGCCCTAAAATAGGTGTAAACCCCATGTTAATTCGATATTACATCAGGTTAACTTGTCCAAAGAGTTTTACCCTTTTTCTTTTACTTATTGAATCTCTCCCCATAGTTTTTGAAGATTCAGGGATCTTATTCGATTGCCCCTCTTAAGCTCTTTTTTTTGCCTTCCTATTGGTTAACTATTAGGTAGGGCTCACGAGTAGGCTAAAAAAGTTGGACTAGATGGACATCTTTATTCTACCTCCATTACTATGCTACTGTGTCTCACTTAGAAGGCGTAAAACTATTCTGACCGTAACACATACAGTAATGTGTTTGATTTACATTAATTACTACAAAAATGTGTTTGAAGTTACATTCCCTGTTGGATAGGTACTGGACAGATTATTGTTTTCTTCCATACATCATAGAGAAACTGCTGTATAAATTTGGTCATAGTTCTGCTACAACTGCAATAAATGATCTGCAATGTCTTGAAATCCTAAAGATCTTTGCTTGGCATTAGGATTGGCCAAGCTTGACATGTGTAAAGCTGGGTACACACATTAGCGATAAAGGGCTGATCCTGTCGGTACTGACGGGAATGGCCCTTTATCACTAATGAGTGTACGGCAGTTCAAAGGGTTCCCGAGGGCCTAGAAAACTGAACTGCATGAAAATTTCCCTTTGCCGCTATTGTCTCCCTTTACTAAAAGTACATTGACTCTGCCGCAAAAATGTGCAGCCCCGATCGTTCTCCCTAGACTGTGTGTAGTATCTTGCAGATTCTGTCTGTCAACTTTTAAAGATCTTTCATGTGTGTACCCGGCTTTAGAAAAAAAAACAGTAACTTCCAAATGCGTTTCTAAAATTTGTTCTCTCCAACCCAGCAGTTATTTTTATCCAGCAGTCTCTGTGTCTCCCTAGCAGTGTTGCTACGTGTTTATTATAAGAAGTTAGACTTCCCTCCCTCATCTTTTATCTTGTTTCCTTTACTGTTGGAGTCTCCTCGCCATATCTACTTCTATTCCAAAACAAAAAGAAGAGGAGCCATATCTGAAATACTAAACGTCTTCCATTAGAAATAAAGAAATTTAGCAGAGCAGCTAATTCTGTCCAACTGAAAAAACGTTGGGGGGGGGGGGGGGGGGGGTTGGAACGAAAAGCAGAACTTTGGTCTTTCTATTTTCAATGCTTGTGTGATCATTTTAGCTATATTTTAATTACATTCCAGAGCCTGAAACACAAACAATAACTCATTCTGCCCTTTGAAACTGAAAACTACAGAAGAATGTCACAGGGTCTTGCTTAAATGGATACATCCTGAAATTTCCTGCTTGTTTGTGCTCTGTGCTACACTGATGAAAGCAAAGGCCTAATTACTTCCCGAACATCAGACATAACTCGATTTTATCAAAAAACAACAAAATTAATAAGGGGGGAAAAAAAACATCAAATGAATAAAAAAAATCATAATGTACTGGAAAGTATAATTACTCTGCTTTGTAGAAAATTATATTTGAACTTAAAATATATTTACATAAGAACGGTAACGTTTAATCAAACTAGCGACTGTCAGAATAAATCAATTAGTTTTTAGAATAGAAAATACAGAAATCTGTAATTTGTTAAAGGAAGGAATGAAGTGGCTGTCAGCACAGAAGCCCACTGCTTCTTTTTTTGCTCAAAACGAGCGCCATACAGGAGCAGGGGGCGGCACCTAGACGGCGAGGCATCTTTAGCATAAGATAGTAATGCAAAACCTAGGTTTGGGGGGTAATCTACATTTTTAGCTTAAGTTTTTTTTTTAGTGGAGTTGCCCTTTAATTAAACATTCAAACAAACTTCAAATCTTTTGAATATCTTATTAGTGTATGGCCACCATTAGCTAGATAGACAGATAGATAATTAGATAGATAGATAGATAGATAGATAGATAGATAGATAGATAATTAGATAGATAGATAGATAGATAGATAGATGGCTTAAATGGATACATCCTGAAATTTCCTCCTTGTTTGTACTCTGTGCTACACCGATGAAAGCAAAGGCCTAATTACTTCCCAAACATCAGACATAACTCAATTTTATCAAAAAACAACAAAATTAATAAGGGGAAAAAAAAACTAAAAAAAAAAATCATAATGTATTGGAAAGTATAATTACTCTGCTTCGTAGGAAAAAAAATTATATTTGTACTTAAAATATATTTACATAAGAACGGTAACGTTTAATCAAACTAGCGACTGTCAGAATAAATCAATAGTTATTGAAAATTATTTCAAGAAAATACAGAAATCTGTAATTCATTGAAGGAAGGAATGAATGAATACAGCTAAAATCTTGTTGCGGAATGCTGCAATTTTGATGCAGGATGACGAATTGCATCAGCATCATATCCTTTGCATCTCTTTGGGGCTGGAATATAATTGCTGGAGGAAGCAATTTCTTTGTGATGCTGTCTTTCTAATTTTACATCACAACCTTGCTTTCCCCCAAATTTAGGTCATTAATTTGCATTGAAAAGAGGAACATGTCGGAATTAATGAAATGCTGATGTCGGCAAGCTCTGAAAATTATTTGCAAGCAACACTATGCTGCTGGCATGGCTGTATTTAACAAGGGGGCACTGAAAGGCACCACCTTTGGCCTTGGCACCAGCTCCGCAAGCTTTGCTACATGCCCAGCCCCCCACTTTGAAATCCTGTGTTATCCTTCTCAATAGTTTTACTTAATAGGGGAAAAGACAGTAGAAAAAGAAAACTTTAGGCCGGAAGGCTAGAAATAATGTGATCTGCACTTAGCGCTGTTTGTAGTAGCCTGAATATGCTGCAGACATTGCACAGTGACAATACTTACAGCTAAGAAAAACTTTTTAAAGTGAATATATTATTTATTTCCTCATATGCCTGGAGTTTGGTAAAACCAAACTGTATGGTTATGCCTTACCGGGTGGCAAGGGATGCTCAGAACTGTTGCTTTTTCAGTGCCTGGTTAAGGTTGGTGGGGCCCCCTGGGCAAAACAGTTGGTGGGCCCTCCCCATTTTTAAATTGCCCCCTATTTAAAAAAAAATTAAAGGGACACTATACAGAAAAAATGCCTCATCTTAATCTATAATTAAATACATGTAAGTAGCACTTACTCTGATTTGTGTGTTGCTGCATGACTTCAGTCCAGCACACATTTTTTAGGAGCAGTATCCCCCCTCCCTCTTTTAACCACTCCCACTTTTATCCTCGCTGCTCCTACTCTACTGCTGCTGATAACCGCTCCACTTCCTGGTTGCTGCTGTCAGTAAAGGCACAAAGTGATATCACGCCCAATTGACTGACAGCCGCGACCAGGAAAGGGAGCGACTGTCAGCACAGAAGCTCACTGCTCCTTTTATTGCTCAAAATGAGCACTATACAGGAGCAGGAGGCAGCAACTAGACAGCAAGGGAAATCAGGAGCATCTTTGGCATAAGTTAGTAATGCGAAACCTAGGTTTGGGGGGTAATCTACATTTTTAGCTAAAGTTATTTTTTAGTGGACTTGCCCTTTAATTAAACATTCAAACGAACTTCAAATCTTTTGAATGTCTTATAAGTGTATGTGGGACATATGCGCATAGTGTACAAAGTCCGTCTGTACCTGTCAGAGGAAGCAGCTGAGGAGCGCAAGACTGGGTAAGTTACTTACCTTCGAGACTGGCTACTGCAGGTTTTATTTAAGAACAGGAGGTAAGACATAGCTCCTTTACCTCCCGTTCTTCAATAAAACAGAAACCCCAAAAGTAGTTTTCTTAGGTGGACATACCCTTCAAATGGGGTTGAGATGATTGTAGAGGATGGCGAAAAAGCTAAAGCTAGGTACACACACTAGCGATAAAGACCCAATCCTGTCCGTATCGGGGCTTTGTCTGCAGTGTGTGTAGCATCTTTCCCAAACGAGCGCACCCCCGCCCAAACTATCAGGAAATACCTAAAATTTCACAAAATATACAGTCCTCTGCACTCAAACTGAGTGTGGGTGCTAAAGAAGGGGGCACATTCACACACACCCCGAAACATTGTGATATGTGTGGTCTTTTATCTATTTAATACATTTTTGCTTGGAGTACGACCCTCGACGTTACTTGCATTGAATACCTCAAATTTCCCTTGGTTGTGGTAGTCTCATTATTGGGGAGTAGGCCGCGGTTGTGGGAAACACACAAACGTTTTCCCTATGGTTCTTATCTTTTCTGATTCACTTTTGTCTGGTGATGTGCCACTGGATTGGAAAAAAAGTAAATTTAATACCAATATTCAAAAAGTTGTCGTTCCCGGCCTGGTAACTATAGACTAGAGATGTCCGAACTTCGCAAAATTCGATCCGCTCGAGGATCCGCGAATTTTCGAGTAAATTCGAAAATCTGCGAGCGGACCCACTAAAATGAAAAAAATCCTTGAAAATATGAGAAATCCTTGTAATTTCGAAAATTTTCGAAAATACGTATTTTCGAAAATACGAGGAATCCTCGTATTTTCGAAAATTTTCGAAAATACATATTTTCGCAAATTACCAGAAATCCTCGTAATTTTGAAAATTTTCAAAAATATGTATTTTCACACATTTTCGAAAAATACAAGAAATCCTCCTAATTTCGAAAATTTTCGAAAATACGAGAAATCCGCGGTTCGGAAGTTCAGAAGGTGGAAAATCCGGAAAAATCCGCCGTTCACGAACGTGATAAATCCGTGGCGGATACGGGTTCGGATCCGCGAACCGGCCATCCCTACTGTAGACCTGTAAGCCTAACATCAGTGGTAGAGAAGGTGCTGGAAAATTTATTACAGGATAATATCCTTGACTTTGTCTCCAGGACTGCTCTTATTAGTAGTAGTCAGCATGGATTTGTGAGAAATAGATTGTGCCAGACAATAGTAAGAATTTAGATTCTGGCATAGCAGTAGATGTGGTATACTTAGATTTTGCTAAAGCTTTTGATACTGTACCACATAGGTACTAATGTATAAACTGAGGACTGTTGGTCTAGAAAAAAACATTTGTACATGGATTGAGAATGGTTATTGGATGGAGAGTGGTGGTCAATGGAGCTACAACTATGTGGGCTAAAGTTCCAAGCGGAGTGCCTCAGCGTTCTGTACTGGGCCACTTCTTTTTAATCTGTTTATAAACACACCTGGCGATGTTCACGCGAGCGCCGACCCCCGACCAACCCCCAAGCCCGACATATATCCGCAACGAACGGCCAAAACAGTCATTCGCGGGTGTGTATGTTGAATGACCCCCGACCGAGCACATACAATCCTTGTGTCACCTACACCATAAATAACTCTGTGCTAAGTGAATATCTAATGGAAAAAGATGGGGGTTCTGGTAGATAACAGATTTAGCTGTAGCAAACAATGCCAGGCAGCAATGGTTAGAGCTACCAAGATATTGTCTTGTATAAAGAGGGGAATAGATTCAAGAGAGAAAAATATTATTCTCCCTCTTTACAAGGCACTGTTAAGGCCTCATTTGGAATTAGCTTTGAAATCCCAAATATATACAAAAGGGAATAATAAGGGGAATGGAGGGGCTTTACTATTCAGGCAGATTAGACAAGTTAGGGCTGTTTACATTGGAGAAGCGACATTTGTGTGTGTATATATTCACATTATACAAATATATTAATGGGCCATACAATAAACTCTCTGGTGCCTTGGTCACTAATAGGTCATATCAGAGGACACATGGACATCCTTTAATGTTAGAATAAAATAAGTTTCTTCAGGTTAGAAAAGGTTTCTTTACAGTGAGAACGGTGAAACTGTGGAACTGTCTTCCAGCAGATGTGGTAATGGCATGTTGATTGAATAACTTTTAAAGTGGGCTAGATAAGTTTCTAAAACTAAAAAATATTGAGAATTACTGGTATTAATACATATACTGTAGTTCTGGTTGGTACAGGGATACTATATAATAATGAGAATTACTGGTATTAATACATATACTGTAGTTCTGGTTGGTACAGGGATACTATATAATAATGAGAAATACTGGTATTAATACATATACTGTAGTTCTGGTTGGTATAGAGATACTATATAATATTGAGAATTACTGGTATTAATACATATACTGTAGTTCTGGTTGGTACGGGGATACTATATAATATTGAGAATTACTGGTATTAATACATATACTGTAGTTCTGGTTGGTACAGGGGGGGGGGGATACTAATAATATTGAGATTACTGGTATTAAAAATATACTGTATTCTGGTTGGTACATGGATACTATATAATATTGAGAATTACTGGTATTAATACTGTACTGTAGTTCTGGTTGGTACAGGGATACATATTATATTGAGAATTACTGGTATTAATACATTACTGTGTTCTGGTTGGTAAAGGGATACTATATAATATTGAGAATTACTGGTAATACATATACTGTATTCTGGTGGTACAGGGATACTATATAATTATAAGAATAACTGGTATTAATACATATCGTAGTTCTGGTTGGTACAGGGATACTATATAATATGAGAATTACTGGTATTAATACATATACTGTAGTTCTGGTTGGTACAGGGATTATAATTGAGTATTACTGGTATTAATACATATACTGTACTTTGGTTGGTACAAGGGATACTATAATATTGAGAATTACTGGTATTAATAATATACTGGAGATCTGGTTGATCAGGGATACTATATAATATTGAGAATTACTTGGATTAATACATATACTGTAGATCTGGTTGATCCAGGGATACTATTAATATTGAGAATTACTGGTATTAATACATATACTGTGTTCTGGTTGGTACAGGGATACTATAATATTGAGAATTACTGGTATTAATACTATACTATAGTTCTGGTTGGTACAGGGAGACTATATAATATTGAGAATTACTGGTATTAATACATATACTGTAGTTCTGGTTGATCCGGGATACTATATAATATTGAGAATTATGTGATTAATACATATACTGTAGTTCTGGTTGGTACAGGGATACTATATAATATTGAGATTACTGGTATTAATACATATACTGTAGTTCTGGTTGGTACAGGGATACTATAAATATTGAGAATTACTGGTATTAATACATATAGTGTAGTTATGGTTGGTACAGGGATACTATATAATATTGGGAATTACTGGTATTAATACATATACTGTAGTTCTGGTTGGTACGGAGGATACTATAATATTGAGAATACTGGTATAATACATATACTGTAGTTCTGGTTGGTACAGGGATACTATAAATATTGAGAAATTACTGGATTAATACATATACTATAGTTCTGGTTGATCCAGGGATACTATATAATATTGAGAATTACTGGTATTAATACATATACTGTAGTTCTGATTGAGGGATACTTTCTGATTGCCATTTGGAGTTAGGAAGGAATTTTATTCCCCTTTTTCCCCTCTGGATCAACTGTAAGGGCTAGGCCACACTGCTGCGTTTTTTTTGCGTTTGCGCTTGCGTTTGCGTTTTGCGTTCTGCATTTTTAATCGCAATCGCATCAGCGTTTTTCCTATACTTATTGAAGAAATCGCAAACGCAACAAAAATCGCACATGAAATCGCATGCTATTGCGTTTGCGTTTGCGTTTCAGTGTGGCCAGCCCTAAGGTAGGGTTAAAAAGGAGGGTGAAAAGGTTGGACTGATGGATGTGTCTTTCAACCTCAATTAATATGTAACTATGTAAGAATAGATAGAAAGCTAGATATATGATATATAATAGATAGATAGATAGATAGATAGATATGTGATAGATAGATAGATAGATAGATAGATAGATAGATAGATAGATAGATAGATAGACGATAGATAGATAGATAGATAGATAGATAGATAGATAGATAGATAGATAAATTATAGATAGATATATAATAGATAGATAGATAGATAGATAGATAGATAGATAGATAGATAGGTGATAGATAGATAGATAGATAGATGATAGATATATGATAGATAGGTAGATAGATAGATAGATAGATAGATAGATAGATAGATAGATAAATAGATAGTGTGATAGATAGAAGCAGACAGACAGATAGATAGATAGATATGTGTGATAGTTAGAAAGATAGATAGATAGATAGACAGACAGACAGATAGACAGACAGACAGATAGATGTATTTTATTTCTTATATAGCGCTACATATTACGCAGCGCTTTACAATTATTTACTCAATTACCATCAGGCCCTGGCCTAAAGAGCTTACAATCTAATCACTTTATGTACACATACAACCTATCAGTATGTCTATGATTGTGGGGGAAACGGAGTGCCGGAGGAAACCCACGCAAGCACGGGGAGAACATACAAACTCTCTGAAGATGTGTCCAAGTGTGGAATCGAACTTAGTACCTCAGCGCTGCAAGGCATCAGTGCTAGCCACTGTCTATAGATAGATCGATAGATGATAGATAGATGATAGATAGATAGATAGATAATAGATAGATAGATGATAGATATAGATAGATAGATAGATAGATAGATAGATGATAGATAGATAGATAGATAGATGATTTATAGATAGATAGATAGATAGAGATAGATAGATAGATGATAGATAGATAGATGATAGATAGATGATAGATAGATAATAGATAGATAGATAGATAGATAGATGATAGATAGATAGATAGATAGATAGATATAGATAGTATAGATAGATAGATAAATAGATGGATAATATATAGTAGGTATATGATAGATAGGTAAATGATAGATGATAGATAAATAAATAGATAGATAGTTAGATAATAGATAGACAGATAATAGATAGATAGATAATAGATAGATAGATGATATAGATAGATGATAGATAGATAGATAATAGATAGATAGATAATAGATAGATAGATAGATAGATGATAGATAGATAATAGATATATAAATAGATAGATAATAGATAGATAAATAGATAGATAATAGTTAGTTAGATAGATAGATAGATAGATAGATAGATAGATAGATAATAGATAGATAGATAGATAGATAGATAATAGATAGATAGATAGATAGATAGATGGATAGATAATATATAAATAGATAGTTAAATGATAGATAAATAGATAGATAGATAATAGATAGATAGATAGATAGATAATAGATAGATATCTAGAAAGATAATAGATAATAGATAGATAGATAGATAGATAGATAATAGAGATACAGATAATAGATAGATATATAGATAGATAATAGATAGATAGATAGATGATATAGATAGATAGATAGATGATAGATAGATAGATAATAGATAGATAGATGATAGATAGATAGATAGGATAGATAGATAATATAATAGATAGATAGATAATAGATAGATAGATAGATAGATAGATAATAGATAGATAGATAGATAATAGATAGATGAGATATAGATGATAGATAGATAGATAAATAGAAGATATGAAAATAGAAGATAGATTAATGAGATAGATAGCTAGATAAAACTGAATAGATATTGATAGATAATAGATAGATAGATAGATAGATAGATAATAGATAGATAGATAGATGGATAGATAATAGATAGATAGATGATAGATATAGATAGATAGATAGATAATAGATAGATAGATATGTTATTAATGCTGGTTGATGGTGAATATTTAGCTTCCAAATGTAAGAATTAAGAATCTTTCCCCCACCTACTTGTCCCCTGGTTGGAACCCAATGAGGAAATGGCATCTATACTCATTTATCAATCATGTCTCCAGATAGCCAATAAGTTCTTAAGCCTCGTACACACGTGCGATCGCGGGTCCCAACCCTTGACGCATGATGTGTACGAACGTTCGTTTCGGCCGATAATCAGCCAGTGTATGGGCACTTTACCATCTGAAACGGCCGTTTGGGCCAGGGATCGTTGCCCAACCGGCCAGGCGGATCTCTGAACGACCGGCGGTTGCGGACGATAAAGTGCCCATATACGGGCCGATTCATTCATTCATAGAATAGCTTTAAAAAAGGCCTGGATACGTTTCTAAAACTAAAAAATATTGAGAATTACTGGTATTAATGCATATAGATCTGGTTGATCCAGGGATACTTTCCGATTGCCGTTTGGAGTCAGGAAGGAATTTTTTCCCCCTTTTTAGCTGGGGTTTTTTGCCTTCCTCTGGATCAACTGTTAGGTAGGGTTAAAAAAAAAAAAAATAAATAAATAAAGAGGGTGAATAGGTTGGACTTGATGGACGTCTGTCTTTATTCAACCTTAATTACTATGTTACTATGTAATTACTATGTATTGGGTGAAACGAACGTTCCGACACATCGTGAGTGGCGGGTTGGGAACCGCGACCGCACGTGTGTATGAACCTTTAGCTCTACAGTTAAGTAGTTAATTCATGATGGCTTTGCCTCTTCGTTGACCTGAAGGTCATGACATATTATACAAAATGTTACTCAAAAAAAGAAGAAAAAGTAAGTAGTTAATTGAAATAAATTGGTGGTATTTGTCCTTTGTATTCTAATTTTTCCAAGTTCTAGCAATTGGCAACATCAACAGTGAACCAGTCAACCACAATTTTTTTTAAAAAAAATTTGAGCTCAAGCAACAGTATCTACTTGACTGATTCTGTAACACAAAGCCCTTTAGTCAGCAAGTTTCATGTTTCCTGCTCGTGCTGGGCAATGCATGTGACACACCTCTGGCAGCGCTGAGAAGGGTTAAAAAGCTCCCAGCTGTCCCTGCTCACTAATATTAATCCATAGTGGTGAGAAAGATGAATAGATGGGAAAAAAGAGCAAACATTGCCATCTGGCCTGCGTCTGTTTGCCTTTTAACTGATTTTATGGGGCATGAATGCTAAAATAAACATGTGTCTTATATGAATAATAATAATAAAAATGTAACATCCCTGAGCATGTGTATAAATGCTTCTCATACCTTCATAACTCTTATTTGGAAGACACTGGGGAAAGGATGTCCTTGGTTCAAACAGGGAAAGGTTGAAGTTCAGGTCATAGGTTCAACTGAATTGTGTAAACTTTCCTGCATTCAAGGGTTTGGTAGAAATGGTGTGGGCACAGGGCAGGGTTTAGAGCTGTTGAGTGTTAAGGGAACCCAGTCACCCACCTATAAACACATTGTTAGGAATGTGGGCAGGGGTTGGGGCCATTGAGTGTTTAGGGAATCCAGTCACCCTAAACACGTTGGTAGGAATGTGGGCAGGGTTGGGGCTGTTGAGTGTTAAGGGAACCCAGTCACCCACTTACAGTATAAACACGTTGGTAGGAATGGATTGTGGGCAGGGTTTGGGGCTGTTGAGTGTTAAGGGAACCCAGTCACCCACCTATAAAAACGTTGGTAGGAATGTGGGCAGGGTTGGGGCCGTTGAGTGTTAAGGGAACCCAGTCACCCACTTACAGTATAAACACGTTGGTAGGAATGGATTGTGGGCAGGGTTTGGGGCTCTTGAGTGTTAAGGGAATCCAGTCATCCACCTATAAACACATTGGTAGGAATGTGGGCAGGTGTTAGGGACATTGAGTGTTAAGGGAACCCAGTCACCCACCGATAAACACGTTGGTAGAAATGGTGTGGGCAGGGGTTAGGGACATTGAGTGTTAAGGGAACCCAGTCACCCACCGATAAACACGTTGGTAGAAATGGTGCGGGCAGGGGTTAGGGACATTGAGTGTTAAGGGAACCCAGTCACCCACCGATAAACACGTTGGTAGAAATGGTGTGGGCAGGGGTTAGGGATATTGAGTGTTAAGGGAACCCAGTCACCCACCAATTAACACGTCGGTAGAAATAGCGTGGGCAGGGTTTGGGGACATTGAGTGTTAAGGGAACCCAGTCACACACCTATAAACATGTTGGTACAAATAGTGTGGGCAGGGTAATATAACCCATACACTATTTGTTTTGCTGACATTGACGTTCCAATTCTATCTCCCTAGACAAAGCAAAAGAAAACATAACGGAGCAACAGTGAAAAGTCTACAAGCAGAAACAGTACAAAGTCGCCCTATTCCCTCCTGGTTGCTCCCCTGGAAACTATACCTCTGCCCCTAACTATAAATGTGTAACGACATTGTATAATCAAATATCTCACTGACTAGGCCTCAGGGTGTCTTGTTGTTGACATAAAGGGTTCCATCTTGTCTCTTGTCTCCTTAGCAACCACAATTTGTTCTTCAGTAGAAAAACAAGCTACGTTGAGGTTGAAATGAGTAGAAAATTCCCAGACAAATCTGATTATTCTTGTTCCCTCTTTTCTTTTCCTTGCACATTAAATTAGCCAGTAGTAATTCTGTAATTCCTAAAGTACAGCTTTGCATTTTTTAAACGTATGAAAACAGCATCATTTTGTCACTTTAATTAGACCTTTCCTAGGTGTTGTTCAAAATTACAAAAAAACCCACTGCAATAGAAAATCCCATAGATAGTATGATGCTTATGGAGCTTGTTCTATTGCGCCATACTATCTATGGGATTTTCTATTGCCATGGTGGATGATTCAATATGGAGCTTGTTTTTGATCTATATACTTTGCATATACTTACCATGTGGAGTTTGTTTTTTAATTGTGGACCCTGTATATACTGACCTTGGGGACGAATTGGATTGATTCTTCAGTTTTGGCTTCAGAGGAGAATACTTTTTATTAATATACTCTGTGAGGCACGAATGGACATTGTGCATTCTCACGGACAATTTAGGGACCTGTTGGATTCCTTCATATGGTCTCATTATGTATTGTAACAGGTTATTTGATACTAGCGACGTTGTATCTGTGGATGTATCCTTTGTTTAACACTGCTAATAATGTATCTTTTGGGTAGTTACTTGCTCGACTTACCTAATAGATGATAAGCGTTATATGGGCTGGATACTTTGTGTAAGTTACTATAGCAACTGATAAACACTACATTAACTAAGTAATTTTGAGTATCGCGAGACACTGTCTCACGTGACCACTATTATGTGGTCACGTGGTGCAAGAATGCCTGGCTGCTGATTGAGTGATTGTGCTTTTAAAAAGTTATGACTGTTTAACAGTCCTAGTGCCATTGAAAAAGCTGATAGAGCGAAACGCGTTTGGGGTGCTAGCTCCCCCGTCTCCACAATGAGTGTGCTCACCTCTTGATACTCAGCCCTGATACTCTCAAATATGTTTTGATACGTGCACAGACTTTTTTTGACTGACTACTGAACTGATAAGTATAGTAGGGCTGACAAACACTGTTATTACACACTGGTATGGGACTTTACCATCTGGGGAGGGGGTATATTAGATAAGATATGGTTTTGTACTTGGTGCGAGTTTTTAATATTTTGTAATAAAGTTGAGATATTTTAGCCATTATATCCTTTCTGCTTTTTGAATTTTAAAACATGTAAAATTTGTATTGGCTCTCTGGATGACCTGCTCTTGACCTCTCTGTAAAGACTGAGCAGCCAGAAAACCTATTGTTACCCACTAGAAGCCGGGCTAATGATTTTAAGAAATGCAACAAAGCAACAACATTTAGCTTACCTTCTCCTTTAAGTAGCATAGCATGGTATACTAAGGCAGTCACCATTATTGTTTGAGGGTTTTTGTCTAATACATTTTATAAACCGTGTTTGATGATTGTATTTAGTTTATAGTAAGTAATATTGCCTGCTGTTTTTACCACAGAATTAGCTTATCATTTCTACAGAAATGAGGGTCAGAAAGGCAGTTTTGCTGCAAAACGGGTCTGTCCACGTTCATCTTGCAATAGAGATTAATGGACGTTGTCAGTGTTGATTATTTGTAAACCTGGTTCAGACTTTAGCGACTCCTAGTAATCCTTAATCTGCAACTGTAAACCACAGTCTAACAGAATGCTATCATATGGCCATGTGCACTCATGCTTGCAACCACAGGAGCCATAAAACCCCCAAAGAAACACAGTGTATAGCTCCTGGAGAATCTCATGTTCAGAGGCAGATACCCTGTATATTATGTTCAGTATTAGTAAAGCCTCGTACACACGTTAGATGATTTTCGCACTATGTGCCAGACGAATGTTCAGCGACCGTCTCGTTATACACTAGTTCTGCCAACGATGCCTGTATACATCAACGTTAGTGGATAGATAATGTTCGTTGGTAAAGGTGTTATGTGACGTACATATTACGCGACATTCGGAATATCGCGTGATCTCAAAATGTTGCACATATGTATTTCATTCAATCTTCCATTACAATCTACCGATAATCTGCCTACTATGCACAAACAAACGACAATCGGTAGAACGAATCTGCCAGGCTGATCATCAGAAAAGGCCGAGAATAGTCGTTGATCGTTGGTCTTAGAAGATTGTTAAAGCTTCATTTTTGCACGAATGTTGCAATTCGTGCGAAAATTATCTGACGTGTGTACGAGGCTTTAGACTGGAGCCATAAAGGATTTCCAGGACAGTCTCGGAACAGTCCTGGACTGATAGAGGGGGTGGGGTGAGACTGGCAGTAGCAGGGGGACATTAACAGCTTGAATTGAGGTAAATACTACAAACCTAGGGGTAAGAACCTTGCAGAGGGAGGAAACATACAGTATAATCATCCTAACCACCTATTACCAACACTGTTTTTGCATTTTAAGTGAAATATATATGAGAGATCTAAACATTTTCTAGATTACAGTTGATTTATTCATTGTGACAAGGACATTATTTAATGTGTCATTTATTTGGAAAGAACAAATTGCATCTGCAATGGAAAAGGGCACCAGGAAAGTCAAAATAATAAACTCAGTTGAAGGAATAGATTAGGACACAACCAAATAGTTGATACAAAGCAAAACAAAGGATGGCCTTGAACGTTCCTAAAGAACTGAACGCACTCTTCATGGTTCAGTATTTCGGATAACAAAAGCTGATATTTATGGCTGCCCCCACCGGTAACAGAATACTGTGGTAATTGTTGTAAACCGTGGACTTCCACCATCTTTAGCAATACTTTTGTTTCCCTCCAAGTTATACCCTCCCTAACCTCTTTACCCTGGACTCTGTACTGCACCCTAACTTTCGAATTGCACGATTGAAGGAACTTAACTAATAGAAGCCATTCAAGTCGCTCACACACATGATTATTATAATACTTTAGTTGTTGAATTATTTGAACAGACACTGTACGTTTCAATATTTGAAGATAATGTCCACCTCCCAAACTAAAATTTTAAATAATGCACTAAGTGGCCATAAACCTTGACCTTGCGGGGTTTATAGAACTCAGAGCTCTCCCCAAATGTACTCACCAGCCTTCATTCCCTTGCTGCTTTCTGCTTGTCTTCCGTACCTTTTCCTAGCATGGTAGACAAGCAGAAGGGGACGACTGGCATCAGCTCCTGTGATTGGCTAAGGCGCAATGTCTTAAGGTGGCCATACATTATTACGATCTTAAACCCACCGATACTTTGATAGACAGATATACAATGTTAATTGTACTAAGATGTACCATACATATTGTTCGACATTCAATTTGTTTTGTGATTAATGACGAATGTCGTCTATTATGAGGTTACATTACATTAACGTAACAATCATTTTACCAATCATCTTAAAAAAACTACTTTCCCCATCATAATTATGATCGATTTTACGATCTAATGTCGCACAGTAAGATCAGGAAAATGTACAATTTATCAGCCAATCGGCCCAACGCATGATCACCTTTAGCCAATCACTGGAGCAGATGCCGGTTGAGCCCCTTCTGTTTGGGTAGCTCACACTACTAGAGCCCTCTCATTTGCTTGCACAACAACATTGCCCCTGGTCTATCTAGCTGTTAACCTTACAAAAGGTTTCAAATAAATTGTCTTTTTTTCCATATAGGGAAACACATTGGGTTATTAAGAATCTTTATTTCCTTTAGAATGTTTCCAGAGTGACTTGTTGGCTGTAGTAAATGTTCTTAGAACACCATATAAACCAGTTAGCTCTCCACAGAGAAGATGGTAAATAGGCTGATATCCTTGATGGTTTCTGTGCTGTTTTCCGATGAGCTGTAAAAACACAGTTCACCTTGTGAATAAGGGAAAATGTTAAACACCACGGGCCCATTACACCACGTTCAGTGAGCCACCTGTTCATAAACTTTCACTCATATTTCAAAGACTTGTATCATTCGCATTTCAGGGAATTCTCTGAATTCTACTCTGTTATCTTGCCCGCAGCTATAGCTCTATGACAAGTTCTATTTAGATATAAACCCTTTTACCTGTAACATATATGTGTCAATGTCAGGGCAGTCTACTGTCTTTCAACCCTCTTATTGCGGTGTACATAGAATCTTTTAACATTTGAATTGCCTGTTTTTGAGATAAATACAAATACCGATCATTTTCGTTGTGGGGTATATTTGTCTTGATGTCAATAGCAGCTCAAAGCCTAAAGCTGAGACTGTCAAGCTAATGCATCTTGAGTGAGGGCTATAGGTTAATGAGGGATTAGTGAATCTAGGAATAAATCCATTAAATATTTAACTTCCTAATAATCAAGAAAAGCTGCAGTAAAATCATTAGGGCTTATTTAATAAGAGGTAAAATGTTAGCATGTATTGCATGGTACTGCATCAACTTATGGCCCAGCACAGAAGAGCCAATTCCTCGGGTCAGGACTCAGCCGTGTACCTGCATCTTAAGGATAAAGGACATACCTTTGAAGATTGTAATGTTAACATATTGGCAAAGGAACGTGACTGGTTCAAGAGAGGTGTTAAGGAGGCCATTTATGTGAAAATAAAGAAACCAAGCCTAAATAGAGGTGGGGGGTTTGACACCAACTATCTGCCATGTACAATGCTGTTTTGACACCTTACCCTGGGCGTTCCTATAACACCTTTTAGCCACTATCCAATCACGCTATCCTTAACACCTAGCTGTGATATACTAATTGGGATTTTCCAGGGTACATAATTGCCACAGATTCTTGAACAAGTCATTCTGAATTGAGAAAGCCAGCCGGATGACTAGCGAAATGTCTTCAAGAACTAAACTTCAAGTCTAGTTGATCTATTGAATACAACAGATATACCATGACCTGGATGAATGAGAACCTTCACAAGCAACAAATCAAATGTTATGAGATATTTTCTAACTGCAGTAGACCAATAAAATAGTAAAATCTGATTGGCTGAGGCAGATTATTAGCACAGGCAAATTCTGGCACCTCTTATTAGTTAAGCCCCATTGTTTTTCCTAATCTTCTGCTTAGGTGATATACAATATAGCAGTTCAGAGTCATTTATAGGGATCTGTCTGGGGTAAGAAAAAAGTGGGTAATCTCAAGATTATGTGTAAATATGTTTTGGAGATTCTTGATCGGCGCACACCGGAGTTCCTGGAGTCCACACTCATTGGTTAGATAAAACACGGCTTTATTAAGGCGTATCTCGCCATACAAACTACAAACATAAAAACATAGTACAAAGGGACCCCGCCTTACGCGTTTCAAGCCCAAAGGCTCTTACTCTCAAGATTACACTAGATCACACATGTTCTTTGTATATGGTTAACACATGTTCTTTGCCTATGGTTTAGGTAATGGGCAACTAAAGTTATCATCAATTCTATACTATTCTCTACTCTCCAAGTACAGCATTGTTACAGCTATATGTATACACCATTAATTTGGGCTGCTTATTCATTCATTAGATTCTTTTAAAACACATTGACAAAATGGTACCCTGCAAAAGTGCTTTGTTTTCACGATGATGATGATGATGATGATGCAAATGATTTAAAGGGCAAGTCCAGCCTAAAAATAAGTAACTTTTAAAATGATTATTAGCCCCCAAAACCTCACTTTCGCAAGGTTCCTAAGGATCTAAGATGCCTCAGAGCTTACTTACTGGACCTGGTCCCTCGCCATCTATTCCCCACCCCTGCTCCTGTTTCGAGCTTGTTGCGAGCAAAAACAGGAACAGGGGACTTCTGCGCTGACAGCTGCTTCTCTTCCTGGTCACGGCTGTCAGGCTATTGAACGTGACGCCACTTCGTGCCCTAACTGACAGCCACAACCAGGAAGTGGAGTGGCTGTCAGCACATTGTTTAAAGGGACATTCCCTTTAAACAATGTTTACAGCTATCACCACACCCCAATTGCAGCTACTAAATTTATCCTTTCTTTCCTGTGGTTTATTTCTAGTATCGTAGTGGGGGAAATTTGTGCCTTATGATAACTGTATGTAGAAAAACCCAATCTAAACCTCAAAGAGACAAATGTCACTAAAAGGAACAAAGAGATTGAAGCTTTAAAAGTGAAAGGGAACAAGAGTGCACAGTACACAGCCAGTGTAGGACTGAAAAACCAGGAAAATATTGGAAATATCATATGTGCCATAAGAAATGCTAACAATTACAAAGCAGCCGATGGTGTAAGGCCAATAGTTACAATAGTTCTGTATCCACTGTGTCCACTGAATTAAAATGTGTCCGCTCCAAACCTTAAAGGACAATTAAAGCTTTAGAACAACACCCTTTCAGAAGGAAGGGCACCCTAACAAAAAAGCAGTCATTTGTGTCTCACCTCTCATTTTGAAATGGTTGTTGGGAAATTTACCTTTCTAACACTGGGTTTGTGCTTTCTTTCCCAGCATCCCAGTGTGGTCACTGACCATTAGGTTCTTTACACATGCTCAGTCCTAACATACTGCAGAAACTTGTTACAATTTGCCACACCCATTGGTAGCCTCTAGTCAATCCTTTTACAGAACAGATTAGGCAAGGGAGCATTTGACTGAGATTGGGGGTGTGGCCTGTCACTGTACATACACACAGCTATTTCCTCCACTGCTTCAGGGAGTTACATTTATTTTAAAGCTGTTTACCTTAGTCGGGATTAATGCAGTTAATTGGTGTTTATAAGGGATATTTTCAGATTTCGCAGTGTAGGTTTTTTGGTTTTAGTTCTCCTTTAACCTCTTTTTTCTCTGGTGGGTCATAAGCCATAAACCTTAAAATTGCCTCCTCTAGACAATTTTCTCGTTACATTTATATAATGTAAATGAATAAATAGGAAATTACTACACAATTTCCCATTTTTATTAGTATAAAACAAAATCAGATACAGGGAGAAATTTCTTTTGCCTTTAAGTTTGAGGCAGTATTTTCTAGAATGTATAAGCATGCTCCTGTGTGAATGTGAGCATGCTCCTAATCTTAAAGGGCATGTCCGCCCTTTTAAATTTTTTTTGATATATTGTAGGGCTTCCTCCCCCAGCCCCAACTGCATTATTATTATCTCCAGAAACTCCTCCGATCTTTACTTACCTTCCCTCTCTCCTCCGCCGTACTGTCCCGGCCCTCTGCTTGCATGAAACTGCAAGCAGGGGGCTGGACCGGCAGCCACGCCTGTAATTGGCTGAGAGGCAGCCAATCATGGATGCGGCTGCCGGCAGTTCAGGAAAGAGGGAAGGAAGTAAAGATTGGGGGAGTTTCTGGAGATAATAATAATGCGGTTGGGGCTGGGGGAGGAAGCCCTACAATATGACAAATGGGTTTTGTGCTAGGGGGAGGGAGATGAAATTGGGTGGGAGAGGGAAGGGGGGGGGGGAGGGAGAGGGAGGGCTGCAGTGCGCATGGCAAAATTCTCCCGGAGGGGAGACAGGAGGCAGAGTCCTATATGGACTCTGCTAGGATCCTGGTAATGATTTTTATACACTACAGAGTGGGGCCAGTAGTGGGTAAAATTATAGTTTTGGGGTGGACATGCCCTTTTAGTATTTTTAGTGCTGTACATTACCATGACATTGGAAGTGTGAGAGGGGGAATGTTCTGTATCTGTCTGCAGTCTGTATTGAAATATGAAATAGATGATTTGTGTGGCTAGGGCTGAAATTTAACATAATGACAATAAGTCATTCTTAATATTCTGGGAAAAAAAATTGTTTATTTTCTCCATTGCTCATTATTGTAAAAATGTGGTCTCTTATAAAAGTCTTAAAGGTCTACAAAATCAGCAGCAACATAAGGGAAAATTTTACCATCTTTGCAAAACAAAGCCATTCACAGAAAAAGTAACTTGTTGTTTACAGACTATTGTCCTTGTAGTGGTTGTTTCTGCTAAATACACATTAAAACAAAAACCTTCAAGAAAACTGTAAAATAATTTCTTTATTTAACAAAGGACCAATAAACCCTGAAAACTTCACTGCACTAAATCTATAAATCTATTGGAGGTAGGAGAAAGTATTACTACTTTAATTTTCATTTCCTACTTTAAAGGACATGTCTACCCCCAAACCTAAAATTTAACCCACTGCTGGATCCACTGTGTAGAGTTAAAAAACCCTTACCTTACATCTCTGCTGGAAACGGTTCTCCTGCAGTGCCTGTTCAAAGTCCCAAAAAGTGAAGAGTAGGAGCTGTCTGTGAGTCATCCATTCCCTGCTGCTTCCTTATCCTCAGTAAGGACAGCCCCCCTCCCTCCCTCTGGATCTATCTTTGCTGCCTGGTGCCCTACCTCTAAAATCCTTTTCTGTAGTGTAGGGCACCCTAGCCCACCCCCAACCACTAAGTCAGTTTTTTTAAAAGAAGCATCAGAAGTCTAGTTTCAGTAATTCATTCCCGGCGTTCTACATTGCCAGCAGCCTCGTCTGACGTAGCTGCCTGTCCAGTCCCTTGCTTGCAGTTCTGGCAAGCAGAGGGCTGAGATCAGAGCGCCGGCGGAATGAAGGCATGTATGTAACGTTCTGATGCTTTTTTTAACAAATAAACCTGGCGGTTTGGGGTGGGCTAGTGTCCCCTACAGCATTTTAAAAGGTGTGTTTTAGGGTAGAGATACCCTTTAACCACTTACCATGTATTCAGCCTGGTGGTCCTGCTCTTGTCTCTGTAACCTTGAGAAAGGTTGCTGCCTCCTATTAAAGCTGTAAACGATACAACAAATTATGTCCTCCACCAATCTTTAGCTTCCTTCTTATGCGATGGAGCCCTCAGTACAGACACATATTCAAGAAAGTTCATACAACCCAATAATTATTAGTGCTGTATTTTATTAGCTCTGTGCCACACAACATGTTTCGGACCGCACTGGTCCTTTATCAAGTGTAAAGTGCAAAACAAATCAACCACAAAATAGTTCAACCCTTTGATAAATATTTAAAGTGCAAACAATGCAATCAATTAATAAAATCTATTCAAATGTATAAAGTGCAATCAATTTATAAAGTCTATTAAAAGCTGGGTACACACAGTAACGATAAAGCCCCGATACCGTCGGAACCGACGGTTCGGGCTTTATCGTTATGTGTGTACGCTCGTTTCCCGAACGAGCGCGTGCCCGCCGAACGATCGGGTCGGCCGTACGCTCGTTCGGGAAGGCCGAAAATTTCCACGGCGCGCTAGACTCCCTATAGAGGAGTCTAGCGCGGCCGATGGAAACACACAGTCCCGAGCGTTCTCCTTATGAAGTTCATAGGGAGAACGCTCGGGACTGTGTGTATGCAGATCTTTGAAAGATGGCAGACAGGATCTTGCAGATCCTGTCTGTCATCTTTCAGAAATCTGTGCTGTGTGTACCTAGCTAAAATGTATAAAGTGCATCGTGTTGTTCATGTACAGAGCTAATAAAATACATCGCTAATAATTATCGGGTTACATTCTTCTGCAAACTTTCTTGAATATGTGCCTACTTTTAAAGCTGTACAAGCTCACACATAATCAGAAAAGGCAGCTCGGTCATTCATTGGCAGTGACAAGGCAAGTACAAGGTTAGTGCTTAAGGCACACGTGTCAAACTCAAGGCTAGCGGACTGAATCCGGCCCTTCTGGCAGTTTTTTGTGGCTCCGGGTGACTGTACAGTATCCAAGACTTACTACATTTCTATCCGTTTGTGCAGTCACAAGCAGCGTCGTAACTATAGATCTGCCTGCTTAATACCATGATCAGCTCTTTTTTAAAAAGCTGATTGCATGCATCTTTACTAAGATAGGTGCGATCAGCTGTTTAAAAACAGCCGATCATTGTATCTAGCAGCCAGATCTTACGACGCTGCTTGTGACTACACAAATGGGACTTGCACAAATGGATAGCAGAGTAGTAAGGCTTGGATTCTGTCACCACTGTAACAACTGATTGTGTATCTAGCCCGGCACTGAGAGGGGAGGGAGGTGTAACAAAGGGTCTTCCAGTGGAGTTGGTCCTTCCATTACCGCACAATAAGGTGGGTGCTCCACATTAGCACATGATCACACCATAGGCAGAGGTCTCAGTCCAAAACCGTGTGCATACCCTTTCCCTGCCAAGACCCCACCAGGCACAATCCTGCACTTGTTAAGTATCTTAAAAAAAATCCGGCCCACAACTTTTTTTTGGCCCCTTATGTGATTGAGTTTGACACCCCTGGAAATTTGAAATGGGGGGTTCAGTTTAAATAGAAATTTTAATTCAGGTGTGGAAATACCCTTTAAAAGTTATTAGCTTTTGAAGTTTTGCCTTCTTGCTTGTAGCTTATCCCTTCCTGATTAAAATGAAAAATATTCTTGCAGATTTTGCGTATATTTTCATCAATGACAGGCAGGAAGATTGAGAGATGCAAGCACTCACAAACTTTAAAGCTAAATCAGAGGTAGGAGTACTTACTCCTACCTTCCATTAAATTTTAGATTCTAAAAGTAATTGTTGTTTGTAGGCACAGATTTTAACGTGCCCGATTTGTTTTGATAGTTGTAGAGCAGAGGGGGGCGCATGATTGGATTGTGGTGAATGGGTTCAACTCAATTCTCATAGAGATTGCAAAACTGGATTTTATAAAAAGATTAAATTAATATCCCTGGTTTACCGGATGTCTTTTATTATTAGTTATTAGCAATTTATAATAAAAGGTGTATAATATCTATTCCGTCAAATTCAATTAATCAATTGATCGGGTCATAATTTCTTTTCTAAAATAAAATAAATCAATCAATCGATATTAAATTTTTTTGGGGTACAGGTCTAGTATTGACAGGCCATTCAGGGGCAGCCGCATGTGGCCCCTGGGCCTTACTTTGCCCAGGTCTGTTCTAGAAGTTAGTTGTTCTATAATCAGATTGATTATCATATATAAGCTGGTTTCATATTATAATTATTATTTATCATTAAATTATTAATGTTTAGTGAGAGCTCCTAATTCCCCCCACCCTCCCTTACTCACTGCCTTTTTGTAGTGTCTGCGACACTTATGTGTTCTGCACAGGCTCACCATGGACACTGCTCTGATTACACATCTCCCTCTCCCCCTCCTTGTTGTCTTTTCTCTGCTGATTCTCTTAAATGTTGCAGAAAGTGTGCTGGCAAGCAGGCAAAGAGCTCAAGCATGGGTCACATATTATAATTTCTGCTTCTGGAGTGACAGGTCTTTCCCTGTAAATGCTGTGATTAAAATGATGATTTCTCAGAATCTACGGCTCAGATTTAAAATCCAAAAAAAGTTTTGGAGAAGTGGAATATTGCTGTACCTTTTTTAGAGTACAGATACCCTTAAAATATACTTTGTTTTCCTGATAAATCCAACTATAGATTAAAGGAATACTCCATGAAAATACTGAAGAAAGACACATGACCGAGGGTTTAGACTGCACAGACAGTGGAGTGTATCAATGCAAACTGCAGCTAACACAACGTGTAAAATACTACTACAAATAAAAACACATGTTGGAGCTGTCAGCAAGTCATTCATTGCTGTCTAACGTGATTATGGTGATTCAGTACAGAAACGTGTGCAAACACACATGGGACATCCTAACCAGATCCTGTGATAACATAACACTGTAAGGATTATTCATTATTGTAGTATGTCAGCATAAATACAATTTTGTTCGCTAATGCTTGCAGTTGTATCTGAAATAGCAGCTACCCTTAATTCATTTATCTTTGGGATAACGAAGGCTTGACTGCCTGAAGAGAATTTACTAGGCTGACAGTATAGGTCAAAATATACCTATGGTTGGGTACACACAGTAACGATAAAGGGATAATCTGATAGGCTCGCACTTTTATCGGCAAAGTGTGCCCTGTAAAAACTATTGTTAAAGGTTCGTACACACATGCGATTGCGGGTCCCGACCCGTGGAACATGATGTGTACGAACAAATGTTTTGGCCAATAATCGTCTCATGTATGGACACTTTATTGGCCGAAACTGGCGTTCATTGCCCGATCTGCTTGGCGGATCAACGAACGAGCGGCGGTTTCGCCCAATAAAGTGCTCATACACGGCCCGACTATCAGCTGAAACGTTCGTTCGTACACACCGTACGCCGCGTGTCGGGTCCCGCAATTGCACGTGTGTACGAACCTTAAGTCAGTGGAAGGAAGGAGCATCAGTTTCTTCAATCTTCGGAGTTCCAGATCTTTGGAACATTTGCTGCCAGAATTCTCAACAATTGAGATTTTGGCCAGAAAGCACTATCGCCATCGAAAAAACAGCCAATACAATTATGAATGCAATAGGTTTGTTATTGGACTTTGCTGAATACAAACCTTATAAATACCACCCATTGAACATTAGGGAGTAAAAAAATGAGGTTTAGCTTTACCATGTGCCTTTGAATAAACCAATCTGTATTTTTACCACCCATTAAAGATTCAGCAAAGACCAAACAGAAGGCAATGAACATACAGATTTAATTAAAGTTATTAAAGTTAAAAATAGTGCACATTTTGCTCCAACTAATCAGATGTTAGATTTCAAATGTTTAATAAAATCTGATTGGTTGGGGCAAAATTAGCACTATTTTTAATGATAAGAACTTTTACTGAATCTCCCTGTAAATGTACTATTGAGATAATCTAAGCAACCAGGCAGATTGAAAGAGAACCTTGAATATAACAAACAATAGCTACATCATTTAAAATATAATAATAAAAATGTACCACAAGAATCTGCTTTGTGATGACCCATGCTACAGTAAAAAACTCAGGTTGTAGACAGGTAATAACTGGAGGTAGGGCAGGCATGTACCAATCATTAAACTCACCTCAGGAGCTAATCTCAAAAGTCTATGGGTTCATGCAGGAACATGTCTAGTGGGGAGCATTACATTAAGATGTAAACATATTTAAGATTTACTTTTATTTAAATGCTTAATCTAACTGCACCCCTAATTTAAGAAGCAGATACTACTGATTTAAAGGCACGTCTATGTTTTACCTGTGTGACCTATCTGATGGACACAATGAAGATCTGTTTACATAAAGCTGGGGGCTAGGTGTGTGATCAAGTATCCAAATATGGCGAATAACATATGGCCTGCACCCTTTCCAAACCTCTCTTATTCCAGGCAGCAAGCCAGTTACATATATTTTTATTATAGAAGTTTCATTATACATTAAATTTAAATTAGCTGAACTTTTCTAATGTAAAGGAAACCAGTATAACTTGTGGGTCTTTGTCTTTCTCTAGTAGGTCGTTTTTTTATACGAAGTTTTTATTTTCATTTTTATGCAATAATAGTTCACTGAATCCCGGAAAAGATTGTTATAGAATCAATAATATCATTATGTTTGGCAGGGCTAATTTTCTAATGCTGAAGCTTCTTGTAAGTCAAGTGATGTTATTTACCTAACCAGGGCCAGATGGTTGGACAACTTAACTGAGCTTTTGCTGGAAATCTTCTAAGTAAATCAGTAATCAAAAAAACATACAAAATGCAAAACAGACTTATCAGTGCAGAGACTTCATCACTAAAGCTGGGTACACAACATGAAATATTTTGTCCCGATCGTCCGATAGCTCAGTGTATTGGTCCATCAGGCCGAAATAATACAATGGGTTTTTGCCACCAACCGACTGACCGTTCGTCCAAATAAGACAAATGGACGATCGGACACGTCCGAAAACCACAGCCGATCGTACGGTCCACAATGGGCTGTACTCTTGGTCACGGAGAAATGTTGGCCGCGGCCACTATTGCCGCTTCTGACAGGATCTTAACGTGTGTCCGATGCTTTAAGGCCTGTACACGTGTCCGATTTGACAGATGAGGGCCGACACATGCGAACATACGCATGTCAAACGACTGTTATGGGGGTTTGGTCAGGCCTTTGCAGTGTTGGATTATTAATAAAGCCTGAGCGCCCATACACTGAAGACGGGTGTTCACTACACATCAAGAGTCGCAGGTCACCCCTGTGATTGCTTCGGCTTTGTACACACACTTGATTGCAGCCATGGCATCTGGTGAACAATCAACAATTACACATGTTTTGATCAATAATCGTACGTGTGCCTGTTTGGTTGTGTGTTGTTTGTCGAAATGCCTTGTCGGACCACCATCAACGTCAAAATGGCTGGTTGTCATGGCTGTAATCACGCATGTGTAAGGGGCTTAAGAAAGGGAATAAGGGCTTAAGAATATTAGTATATACATTTTTGCATGTATGGTTTATTTCACTTTTAATTGATGGCACTATAACTAACATCACCAATCAAAGAAGACCATGAAAAACAATGAGGGAAGCCGAATTAGTTTGGGTGTGAGCCAATGAATAGGCCATCTGCAATGTCACATAGACAGGGGATTTCACAGACTGGATAACGGTGAATTCTACCACAATCTCCATGCTAAAGGAGTTTATATGTTTTAGATCTTTCTTCTTATACTGGCCATACGCTACAAAACTTACCTTCCATCATTCTCTCAGTGCATGAAGGTGCATTAGTTAGGGGCTGTGGTCCTCTAGCATAGCTTCGCCCATCCACATCCCTAACTGACTATATACCACCACTTACACCAGCAGTCTAGTCTATGTAAACCATGTAAAATGGAAAGTGATGACCTTCCCATAACAGTCTATGCATCATCCTTTGTGGATAATAGATGTCTCTCTGTGTTAGAGACAAAACACATGCGTCCATATGATTTAAGCTAAACGCAATAACTCATACTTAAAATAAAACCTGCAAACTGACACAAGAGCATTTTATCCTTATCCATCCATGGACACCCCCCTCTTTATTCCAGATGTGAGGGTTTTAGACTCAAGAAACAGCCTTGATCAGAAGAGAGCAAGGGGAAAATGTGCTGAAGTTGGCAGAGAAAGTCATGAAGGTAGATAAGGGAAAGAGGAAATTGGAGAAACACGTGATAATGATTAGGCCTACAAAGAGATAGTAGCATAAACATCTGCAATCATGTTCATATCATATTGCAAAAAAAGGCACACAGAGTGTTTGGTCATCCCTCGGTCTGGCACATTCAGACGACCTTACTGTGTGAACATTCTGCAGACTTGAATAAATGAAGTCTTCAGTCATATAATCCATGCCTGACAGCTATCTCTCTCTGGATCTTGGGATCTGGTTTGTGTAAACTCTTAGGCACCTGTCAGAGGCTTGAGAAATCAGTTTCAGATGTGGATGTTTTTCCACGACGGGCTTGAAAAAAAAGTCCCAATATCGAAAGGAAAGTGCTAGTAAATATTTATGGAAATGTTCATTTATATAGCGCCCCTTGTGGATGCAGCTCTGTGCAATATTGTATTACAGAAAACTGTACAAGGGGAACAAAAGAGCAAAATAAATACTAATTAAGTATGTGCATTAATAAGCATACAAGTGGATGTAACATGAAGAAAGAGATACAGCTTACAATCTAGTAATATGACACTAAACTAAATGGAACAAATGACAGTGTTTACATAATGACTTTTATCCTCATTATTAAAGGGATACAACTGCTACATTATTCTGATATTGCATTTAATTCAGACTTCAATGATCGGACCAGGTTTCATCTAAAGGAAACCCACTTCTTATCCAATGATACTTGCTTTAAAAAAATTACATTGAAGACTAAAAATCTGATTGCATGGAAAGTGTGCAATATCTAATATCCCATGGTGACTTCGGTCTACAAACATCTAAAGCTGGGTACACACTGCAAAGATCTTTAAAAGATGTCCAACAGAATCTTTAACATTTTGTCTGTCATTTAGATTAGCCTACATACTTTACAGTCCTAAAGCCTTCTCCCTATATAAGTATGACTTCCACATTCCCTTCAGCTGCATCCGACTCCCTATACTTTAGTAGAAATTTGTGGGTAGTTTTGTGTGATCCTAAGGCTGAAGGTGAATATTTATTGGCCTCAGAATTGGCCCTTATTGTTAAAGGGCAAGTCCAGCCCCAAAATGAAAACTTACATACAGGTAAATCACCCCCCAAAACCCTAAATGGTAATAGTTTAAATTCTGAAATATATAAGTCTAACCTGAAATCCTTTCTTGTTCCCCTGTTTCTGCTTCCTGGTTCTTCCAGTTAGTAACTGTCAGTTATGGATTTGACAGTTGATATCACAGCCAATGACTGAATGCCCTGTCTGCCTTTTCTGAGCATGCCCAGGCTCAGTACAGGCTCAGTACAGGTTTCTGAATTGCTCAGTTTCCATGAGGCCTCCAGTAGCATAGCAGGCATACAGTAATAAATTCATAGGACGAACTATGATATATCAACATATATTAAAGAGGCCATTCTTTCTAAAATATGTTCTTATGAGGGTGGAGTTGTCCTTTAAAGTGTGTATCCACCTTTACTTACTGCAAAATGATTGGACCAGGCGGTTGTTTGAATGTTGTGGAAAATTTATGGGAAAGTTGTAAGGTAAGTTTTGTAGCGCGTGGCCTTCTTTACACACAAACAAGAGTTTTGAGATGGCAAACTCCGGGTTAATTTTCCAGCCGACAGACCAATACATGTCAGCCGGAAATATCTGATGGTGTGTACCCAGCCTAAAGATTCATACACACGTGCAACCACGGGTTCTGACCCACGACGCATTATGTGTATGAACGCTTGTTTTGGGACGATATTTGGCCTGTGTATGGGCAATTTATCGCCCAAATGGCCGGTCGTTCGGAGATCTGCCTGGTTGGTTGGGCAGTGATCCCCGACCGAACGGCCATTTCAGCCGATAAAGTGCCCATACACGGGCTGATTATCGGCCAAAATGAACATTTGTACACATCGTGTGTCACGGGTCGGGACCCACGATCGCACATGTGTACTAACCTTAAGTCAGCAGAAACCCTACTAACTACATGTATTTAGAAAACCCTACAATCAGATGGGGACCTGGAAACCCTTACTTTAAGTGTACAAGCATAGCATTTACGGCACTATTAGAAAAATCTAAAGACAAACACTGTACTTTGAATTCTGGGGATTCCAAATCCTCATCTCATATTAGATTTAAGGTTCCATGGGAGTGACCGGTTTCAAAGCTGAGTTTCTGGCAGTTGCAAAAAAATCTCATACAAAGAAGCTTTTCACAAATGAAACAGTAACTTAATTTGGGGCTTTTTATTCTACATCCATGACTCATTATTGAATCGTCTCATGTCTTTTCCATGAGGTTCTATGTAAGAGAAGTCATAAGACTCGGCATTTATCACAGTATATGTAGGTCATTTAAAAAGCAATATCTTTGGTTTATGAAGGAGCCTTGCACTGTCGTGAGACCATAAAATATTAATTAACAGTAGATTGCAAGCTAGCAGTTACCATATTTATCTAGATACTGCATGTCTGTATAGTCCTTGTTGGTGTAGGTAAGTTCCATAACTAAGATGCTAAGTTCTATCTTTAGCTCTTATTGGAAAACAGTCTACCGTAGTTTTATTAAGTCCCATCTCTGCTGCTATAAATTAGGCAACCTGACAATTCTATCACAAAGTTCTATGAAGGGTTTATGAACGTTAGAGACCGTTTGGCTGTATTAACTGTCTAAGCAGTGGTGTTTAGGCTATTTGGTTAAATTTCCTTTAGGAATGATGAGGCCACCCGAATAGAGGATGTGCCACTCTTCTAAGAAGCCAAACCACACAGCCACATAAGCCCTAAACACATATGTTATAATGAAATAAATGAATGAAAATCCCAGTGTGGACACTGAGCACACAGCAAACCGTGTATTGAAAAGGCAAGTTTTAATCTGTCATCATTTGTAGAAATCATGTTCACTTTAATTATATGTGATAATGTTATAATGGTTGATTAGGCCCATGCCTGGTCTTGGCAGTGTATTTCATTTCTCAAATAACTGAGCTTCAGCTTTTAAATTCAGATCCCTCAGCCCATTTATTTTCAAATGTTTCTGTGAATTAAACGGAGATGGAATTTGGCAGAATATTTCTGATAGGTTCCAGGCTTAGGGGGCATATTTATAAAGGATTTTCCCCATTTAACTATTGCAGGACATCGCAATGGCAAAGATCGGTATTTTCCTCGTATTTTAAAAGCCGATTGTTTCCCCCATGTCCAGTGTTGCGGCGATGTGCCATGGTTGTATCTTCTCTTTTCTCCATGTTACCAGACTTAACACGAACACCAATGCACGCCGTAATCATTGTGTTAAGTCTTGAATAGTGTCAAAAAGAAAAAGATGTCGATATTGGTAAAACCAGAAATCGATGATCACAATACGGTTAATGCTGGAAAATAATCTAACAACCCCGGACCCTTACTGGCAGTTAGAAACATGACACAATGTGCTGACACCTTCCAAGGACCCACTGACAGCCTACATATATGGGAGCTTTGCTTTGCTCTACTTTTAAATTGAAAGATTTTAAATGGCCAAACTAAACACAAGGAAACACACGAAATGGGGATTGTGGTAGTAATGACTTTTTCGCCACCGGTACAAATAGTAGTTTTTCACTAAAAGACAGATGGTGAGAAACCCATACAAACCTATTAGCTGTAGGCCTGGTACACATATCCCTATGATCAGACCTACTTAATGATGAACTGATCGATTGTCTATTGGTCTGTAATGAAAAAGATACCACTGATATTTCAACCTGATTGATTAGGGGTCCATTTTCAGATAGCAAGGTGCTATTGATTAAACGTTGAAATATGGTCAGAATGGTCAGAAAGACTGCAAGATTGTCTGGGATTTACCACAATGTCTGATCACTTGAGAGGAAAACTGACCTGTGTTTCCATGAGATACCAAAGAAAGGATGATAAAACTAAAAATCTAAAATGTAAAGATATTAACCCAAGGGAGCGCTATGACCACATTAAACCAGTAGGCCTCATGCATGTATTATATACGATATATAATTATTTAGGGAAAAGTTCAGAAGTTTGGAAGTTCGGCAACGAACCCATTAAAGTTAATTGGAGAAAAGAATTTGAAATGTTCAGCTAAAATACAGTTAAAATATCAATGGTAACTTACTGAAAATGGCTGTGGCACCTGGGAAATGGTCTGGGTAACACGTACATATCGCCAAAACACGTTTAAACACGATGGGGCAATTGACGGGTTTCTGCATGCTACATTTGAGGGTTATGACCCATTCGAGGGCTACCGAAAATAGATTCGAGGGTTACCGAAAATACATTCGAGGGTTACCGAAAATACATTCGAGGGTTACCGAAAATACATTCGAGGGTTACCGAAAATCGAACAATATATTCAAAGGGTTATCAATTTCGAACGATACATTCGAGGGTTATCATTCAGGGCGATGCACCAAGAAGTGCACCACTCTGATGTTATATCGGTTAGTGCAACGTAAACTCCTTCATTGAAATGGCTGCGTGGCTGACTCGGAATTTAATCTTGCAGCCGCCACAATCCAAGCTATAAGCATTCTATTCTGGCACATTTTAATGCCACCTACCATTCAAAGTGCTAGGTGGTTTACACCTCATTTTAAGAAGCAGCAAATAAGTGCAAGTGCAGGGACCCCTTATTATATAAGAATGTATATATAAGGACAACAATCAGTGTAACATTCTGTATGTATACTCAGGTGGCAATAGTGCACACACAGAAAGTCAATGTGGGCACTTAATATAAATATAAACACTTCATTTAAGTATATAAAATGGCTCTGTTACATATACAGAGAAGAAAATGTTGTTATTGTTAAAAAATAACTTTAGAAAATCACCTTTAAATACCGCCGTTCTAGTAAAAAGGGTAACAGTAAAAGCTTGAACAAGCTAATTAGTTTTCTTATATCCCTGTTATAATATAAAGTGGGATGATTAGAAAACCAAAGCTGAAACCACAGAACAGATGTCCCAGTGTTCATGGGCTTTACAGCCTTCTGCCAAGCCAGTCATAATAACCTAAAGTAGCCTGTGTAAATGAAACTACTAATCCCAGGACTGATGGTCTGGCCTCGTTTATATGACCTTAAGGTGACAAGTTGTATCTATAAAAATAGCATCTTGAAACATTCACACATATTTACATATGTTTTAGTGCTTTGGTACAACTTAAAATAGACGCTATTGAATGTAAAGGTTTTTCAAGTTTTTTTTTTTAATTTAAAGTAATTTAAAATAACCAGAATGCCAGAGTTTCTTCCAGTAATATTGCGCAGTGATTTATTTCTAAGAATCTACAGTGTGCAGGGGACCCGATGGGGAAAATGTACAGAGCAACATTACACATTTTACATTCAGGGTAAATCAGAAGGGAAAAGAACTGGACAATAAAGCTGGACACACACGGTATCGATCTTGAAAGATGTGGCCACACACAATCCTGAGCATTCTCCCTATATAATGTATGGAGAGATCGTTCGGAATTGTCATACACCATGTGATTGCGGACGACTTCCTATATTACATTATAGGGAGCCTATCATGGCCGAGGGAAATTTCCGACCTAAAAAACTTTATAATATGATGCTAACCGTTCGCGGCATCGGAAACGGTTGTTACATTGTCATACATTATCAAAAAAAGACCAATCCCATCAGTACCGATGGGATTGACCTTTTATACATAATGTGTGGACCCAGCTTAAAGGACATGTCCACCAATAAATCCAAATTTCACATACAGCTGCAGGACCCCCCCAAACCCTAAGTCAAAAGCAACACTTCCAAAGATACAGCTAAAGGAACATACAAGGCCTGGTCCCTTACAGCCTGGATACCGCCCCCTGATACTGTTGCAAGCTAATCTAGAGCAAGAGCAGCAGTAGCGAGGCACTTCCTGGTTGCGTCTGTCAGGACCAACCAGGAAGCAAAGAGCGCAGCGGAGATGCAAGGGACCAGCACTTGTCAATTTCTTTAGCTGCATCTTTGAAAGAGGTAAGCAAAACGTAACTAGGGTTTGGATCAATCCTGCAGCTGTATGTAAAATTATGGGTGAACATGGATTTATGGATGGACATGCCCTTTCATAAAATGAAAATGGATATTGTAAGATCTAACTGATATTGACAGACTGGTCATGTTACATGTCTGTCCCCTAAGACATGAATGAAGAAAAGGCAATTTTCAAGACTGGATGTGAATCAACACAACCTCAATTCACTTTTTTTCAGGGAGATTCAATAAAAGCTCTTAAAGTTAAAAATGGTGCTAATTTTGCCCCAACCAATCAGATGTTAGATTTCAAATGTTAAATAACATCTGATTGGTTGGGGCAAAATTAGCAACATTTTTAACTTTAAGAACCTTTATGGAATCTCTCTGTTGTCTGTAAAACACAAAACTTCACAAACTAAAACATGTACATAACCCAATTACCCCCAAAATCTAGGCAATCACTGAAGCCGCTGCTGTTCTGGACCCTTCTGCTGCTGCAGCAGAAAACATCCAAAGGGAATTAGGGCTGGTAGGTATATTAAGGAGGTAAGTTTAAACCATGTGACGTCTAGGTTTGGGGGGATAATTAGGTTATGTGCAAATTTTAGTTTGGGAGGTGGACACGCCGTTTGAATCTATTAGATTTGAGCTGTCAATCAAGTACCCTATTAACATAAACTCTGCCGCTGTACACACGAAAAGCACTTGGTCTTACCTTTCAAGTGATCCCTTGGCAACTGCTCTCCTTGCAGCAGTAAGGAAAATGCAAAGTTGCAATCTTTGTTGAAACCAACAGTACTGATCTTTGTGTTACCCCTCTCTACCAATGATAGCATAGCCCAGCACTAGAGATGGTCGAACTATTGAAAGTTCGGTCCGTTTTCGAACTTTCGAACTATTGTAAAAGTTTGAAAGTTCGAAAACGGACCCATTAAAGTCTATGGGAGGCAAATAGTTCGAAAAGTTCGAGTCAAATACAACTAAAATATTAATGGTAACTTAATGTAAATGGCTGTGGGACCTGGGAAATGGTCTGGGGAGCATGTTCCAATATCCAGGACTTAAGTAAAATCGATTTTACTCTCACGCGCGCTACTTTCGAGCTTTCGCATTCGAACGTTCGAGGTAATATGGACATTTTACTCGCAGATTCGATGCTCGCGTATAGGCTGTAATGGAGATTTTACTCGCAGATTCGATGTTCGCGCCTAGATACCATGTACATTTTACTCGCGGATTCGATACGTTCGAACATTCGATAAATCATCGAAAGTCCGGGAAATATCGAAAGTCCGCGTCCGAGATAGTTCGAGAAGTCCGGGTCCGTTCGAACTCGTACAGTTCGGCTCGAATTCGGGTTCGAGTTCGAGTTCTATGCCATCCCTACCCAGCACCAAGTATAAAATGGGACTGAAAGTCTAACAATAAATGAGTTAAGGCGATTCCCCTTGTAATGAGGACCCATACTGTTATTGTTTCAACATTCAAAATGCTATCACTTACCAAAAATTGTAATAGTTGGTGTTTTGCGCCTTCTCTTATTCTCAAGCTCCAATTGTGATACCACCTCCCTGTGAGGCAAATATTTATCTGGCACCACCCCTTATGCTGGGTACACACCAGCCAAGTTTTTGTCCTGACCAAGTGTTCGCTACTAGTAATCACTAGGGGCAAATGACTGTCTGTTGCGGAAATAGTGGCAGCAACAGACGGCCCCATAGGGAACTGTACAATCGGCTGCGGTTTACTGGGTAAGGCTATTTTTACACCTTACCCTGGGCGTTCCTAAAACACCTCTTAGCCACAATACAATCACGTCTTGCATTCAGAAGGTCCCTGACACTTGGCTGTGATATGCTAATTGGGATTTTTCAGGGTACATAATTGCCACAGATTCTTGTACAAGTCATTCTGAATTGAGAAAGCCAGTCGGATGACTAGCGAAACGTCTTCAAAAACTAAACTTGAAGTCCAGTTGATTTAACTGAATACAGCAGATATATAAAAATCTGCCTTGTTTTCAGTACAATAACTCATTAATGTATACCACTTCAAACCAGAATGTGTTAGCTATTCAGTAATGTTGTTGTAACGCGAGACATAGATCATCCAAATAATATTGTATGGGTAGACCATTTCCTTCTATATTTTCTGTTTGTATTACTGTAAGCTTGGCTTTACTTTATCTCACAGTGCAAGCAGTTTGGATTAGAAGCTTCGCAATGTACAACTCGGATCCATTGAAATGTTTTCTAAATAGGTGTTTGGCTCAATGAACAAATATTCTGAACTCATGAAAGGGTGTTTTATGATTCACCATTACATATTCTCTGTAGATACACATGATCATTGTAATTAGACTAAGCCATAGAATAAATTATTATAGCGATTTCTTGTATAAAAAGGAAAAGCTAGCCAAGAGCCCACCTGCTCTATTATAGATAGCCAACCCATATGCTGCTATTTTTAAAAAATGAATTTAACTATAAAGAGATTTAAGACTTTCAGTGGATGATTGAGTGGAGAGGAAAGGAGGGTTACTGCTAAACTGTTGCTAATATTCACACATTTTTTAATGAATCAAAGTTTTAAGGGTCACCAACAACCCTATAGAGACAATAAAAACAGCAGTGCAAACAATAGCACTAGTGAGAATCCAGCATCTCTAACATTGCCTTAAATGAAGAAAGAATCACGTAAGCATCAAAAAATCTACATTATCTTTTGTGTCAATTGCAAAGTCAATAATTCAATCAGTCAATCAGCCAAGCAGCAGTATATACCTGAACCAAGGAAGCCAGACAACAAACCAAATTAGAGAACACGTCTATGGATGCAGGCAGTGAGCCAACAAGTTAACTTAGCTGTCCCAGGACAGTCAAATTTTCTACAAGATCCCTGACTAGGGCGCAGGAACCCAGCCATGTGATTTAGGTCCCAGAATCACATCTCTAGGTTAAATGTGAGTTATTGCTATGAAGGTTCAGTAATTTCACCAGTAGTCATGTGAACATCCTGTATTAATAGCCTGCAGTAATATAGAAATATATCAATAAACAATACATCAGTATATCATTGTTAGTGCTATTAAATCCATAATATTAATAATATACAGTATATCAGTATATCAGCGTTAGTACTATATAAATCCATAATAATAATAATATACAGTATATCAGTATATCAGTGTTAGCGCTATATAAAATCCATAATAATAATAATATACAGTATATCAGTATATCAGTGTTAGCGCTATATAAATCCATAATAATAATAATATACAGTATATCCGTATATCAGTGTTAGCGCTATATAAATCCATAATAATAATAACATACACTATATCAGTATATTAGTGTTAGCGCTATATAAATCCATAATAATTATAATAATAATATATAGTATATCAGTGTTAGTGCTATATATATCCATAACAGTAATAATATACAATATATCACTACTGTTGGCGCTATATAAATCCATAATAATAATAATAATGTACAGTATATCAATGTTGGTGCTATATAAATCCATAATAATAATAATAATAATATACAGTATATTTATATAAACCCATAATAATAATAATACAGTAATAATATACAATATATCAATGTTGGCGCTATATAAACCCATAATAATAATAATAATATACAGTATATAAATTTTGGCTCTATATAAACATATAATAATAATTATAATAATAATATACAGTATATCAATGTTGGCGCTGTATAAATCCATAATAATAATAATAATATACAGTATATCAATGTTGGCGCTATATAAATCCATAATAATAATAATAATATACAGTATATTAATGTTGGCGCTATATAAATAATAATAATAATATACTGTATATCAATGTTGGCGCTATATAAATCCATAATAATAATATATACATATCAATGTTGGCGCTATATAATCCATAATAATAATAATATATACGTAATATCAATGTTGGCGCTATATAAATCCATAATAATAATAAAATAAAATATACAGTATTATGTGGTGCTATATATACATCCAATAATAATAATAATAATAATAATAATAATCAATAATTAATAATATACAGTAAATCATATTTAGCGCTATATAAATAATAATAATAATATACAGTATATCAATGTTAGCGCTATAATAAATAATAATAATAATAATAATATACAGTATATCAATGTTGGCTCTATATAAATAATAATAATAATATACAGTATATCAATGTTGGCGCTATATAAATAATAATAATAATAATTACAGATTCAATGTTAGCGCTATATAAATAATAATAATAATAATAATATACAGTATATATCAATGTTGGCGCTATATAAATAATAATAATAATAATATACAGTATATCAATGTTGGCGCATTAATATATAATATATACAGTATAATCAATGTTGGCGCTAATAAAATCCATAATAATATAATAAAATAATATACAGTATAATCAATGTTGGCTGCTATATAAATAATAAATAATATACGTATATCAATTTGGCGCTATATAAATAATAATAATAAATACATATATCAATGTTGCGCTATATAACCATAATAATATAATAATATAGGTATATCAATGTTGCGGCTATATACAATCCATAATAATAATAATATACAGTATATCAATGTTGGCGCTATATAAATCCATAATAATAAATACAGTTATTCAATGTTGGTTGCTATATAATCCATAATAATATAAATAATAATATACAGTATATCAATGTTGGCGCTATATAAATCATAATAATAATAATAATAATATAATATACAGTATATCAATGTTGCGGCTATATAATCTAATCCATATAATAAAATAATAATAATAATAATATACAGTATATCATGTTGGCGCTATATAAATCCATATAATAAAATAATATACAGTAATATCAATGTTGCGCTATATAAATAAAAAAATAATAACATACCGTATATCAATGTTGCGCTTATAATAATAATATATAATATAACGTATATCAATGTTGCCGCTATATAAATAATAATATAATATACAGTATATCAATGTTGCGCTACATAAAATAATAATAATAATATACAGTATATCAATGTTGGCGCTATATAAATAATAATAATAATATACTATATAATCAATGTTGGCGCTATATAAATAATATAAATATAATATACATATATCAATGTTAGCGCTAATAAATAATATAATAATATACAGTAATATCAAATAATAATAATATCCAGTATATCAATGTTGGCGCTACATAAATAATAATAATAATATACAGTATATCAATGTTGGCGCTATATAAATCCATAATAATAATAATATACAGTATATCAATGTTTACGCTATATAATAATAATAATAATAATATACAGTATATCAATGTTAGCGCTATATAATAATAAATATAATAATATACAGTATATCAATGTTGGCTCTATATAAATCATAAAATAATAATAATACGTATATCAATGTTGGCGCTTTTAAAACCCTAATAATAATAATATACAGTATATTAATGTTGGCGCTATATAAATAATATATAATAATAGATCATATATCATGTTAGCGCTATATAAATAATAATAATAATATACAGTATATATCAATGTTGGCGCTATATAATAATAATAATAAATATACAGTATTCAATGTTAGCGCATATAACTACTAATAATAATAATATAAAAGTAAATGTTGGCGCTATATAAATAATAATAATAATAATATACAGTATATTAATGTTGGCGCTATATAAATAATAATAATAATATACAGTTTCTATCATGTTGCGCTATAAAATAATTATAAATAATATACAGTATATCAATGTTGGCGCTATAATAATAATAATAATAATAATATACAGTATTCAAATGTTATGCGCTATATAAATAATAATAATAAAAAATCATTAAAAAAATATCAATGTTAGCGCTATATAAAAATAATCAATAAATATACAGTATTCAATGTTAGCGCTATATAAATAATAATAATAATAATATACAGTATATCAATTTAGCGCTATAATAAATAATAATATAATAATATACAGTATATTAATGTTGGCGCTATATAATAATAATAATAATAATATATATACAGTATATCAATGTTGCTATCTATATAATAATAATAATAATAAACATCATTCTACAATGTTACGCTATATAAAATAAATAATAATAATAACTACAGTATATCAATGTTGGCGCTTTATAAACCATATATAATAAATACAGTATATTAAGTTGGCGCTATATAAATAATAATAATAATATACAGTATATCAATGTTGGCGCTAATAAATAAATAATATAATATACAGTATTCAATGTTGGCTCTATATAATAATAATAATATAATATACAGTATATCAATTTGGCGCTATATAATAATAATAATAATATATACATATATCAATGTTGGTCTATATAAATAAGTAATAATAATAACATACAGTATATCAATGTTGGCCTATATAAATAATAATAATAATTAATATCAGTAATATCATTATCGCTATATAAATAATAATAATAATATATACAGTATATCAATGTTAGCGCTATAATCATAATAATAATATAATACAGTATCTCACTGTTAGCGGCTATATAATATAATAATATACTATCAGTATATCAATGTTTTGGCGGCTACATAAAAATAATAATAATAACTCAGTAATCAATGTTGGCGCTATATAAATCAATAATAATAATAATATACAGTATATAATGTTGGCGCTATATAAATAATAATAATAATATACGTATATCAATGTTGGCGCTAATAAATAATAATATAATAATAACATACAGTATATCAATGTTGGCCTATTAAATCATAATATAATAATAATATACAGTATATTAATGTTGGCGCTATATAAATAATAATAATAATATACAGTATATCTGTTAGCGCTATAATATAATAATAATACTATATATATCATGTTGGCGCTATATAAATAATAATAATAATAATAACATCGTATATCAATGTTAGCGCTATATAAATAATAATAATAATAATATACATATACAATGTTGGAGCGCTATATAATAATAATAATAATATACAGTATATCAATGTTGGCGCATATAATAAATAATACTATATATAAGTATATCAATGTTGGCGCAATAAAATATATAATAATAACAGTATATCAATGTGGCGCATATAATAATAAATAATAATAATATACAGTATATATGTTGGCCTATATAAATAATAATAATACTATACAGTATATCAATGTTGGCGCTATATAATAATAATTATAACATACATAATATCAATGTTAGCGCTATATAAATAATAATAATATAATATCACAGTATATCAATGTTGCGCTACATAAATAATAATAATAATATACAGTATATCCATGTTTTGGCGCTACAATAAATAATATAATAACTACAGTATATCAATGTAGCGCTCATAAATATATAATATAATATCACGTATATCAATGTTGGCGCTATATAAATAATAATAATAATAATATACAGTATATCATGTTGGCGCTATATAAATCCATAATAATAATAATATACAGTATATCAATGTTAGCGCTACATAAATAATAATAATAATATACAGTATATCAATGTTGGCGCTATATAAATCCATAATAATAATAATATACAGTATATCAATGTTAGCGCTACATAAATAATAATAATAATATACAGTATATCAGTGTTAGCGCTATATAATATATAATAATAATATACTGTATATCAATGTGGCGCTATATAAAATAATAATATATAATATACAGTATATCAATGTTAGCGCTATATAAATTAATAATAATAATATACAGTATATCATGTTGTCGCTTAATAAATAATAATAATAATAACAGTATATCAATGTTGGCGCTATATAAAATAAATAATAATAATAAAGTATATCAATGTTGGCGCATATAAATAATAATAATAATAATATACAGTATATCAATGTTGGCGCTATATAAATAATAATAAAATAATATACAGTATATCAATTGTTGCGCTATAATAAATAATATAATATATACAGTATATCATGTTTGGTGCTATATAAATATAATAATAATACAGTATATCAATGTTGGCGCTATAATAATAATAATAATAATATACAGTTTATCAATGTTGGCGCTATATAAAATAATAATAATAATAATAATTACAGTATATTAATGTGGCCGCTATATAAATAATAATAATAATATACAGTATTTAATGTTGGCCTATATAAATAATAATAATAATATGCATATAATCATGTTAGCGCTATATAAATAATATAATAATAATAATATATACAGTATATCATGTTAGCGCTATATAAATAATAATAATAATATACAGTATATCAATGTTGCGCTAATACTAATAATACTAATAATATACAGTATATCAATGTTAGCGCTAATAATAATAATAATAAATATACAGTATAATCAATGTTGCGCTATATACATAAATAATATAATAATATACAGTTATCATGTTGCGCTATATAAATAATAATAATAATAATATACAGTATATCAATGTTGGCGCTATATAAATAATAATATAATAATAATTACAGTTATCAATGTTGCGCTATATAAAATAATAATAATAATAATATCTGTATATCAATGTTGGCGCTATAAAATAATAATAATAATATCCAGTATATCAATGTTAGCGCTATATAAATAATAATAAATATATACAGTATATCAATGTTGGCGCTATATAAATAATAATAATAATATACAGTATATCATGTTGCGCTAATAAAATAATAATAATAATATACAGTATATCAATGTTGGCGCTCTAATAAATAATATATAATATACAGTATTCAATGTTGGCGCATATAAATAATAATAAAATAATATACAGTATATCAATGTTGGCGTACATAAATAATAATAATAATATACAGTAATTCAATGTTGGCGCTATATAAATAATAATATAATATACAGTATTTAAATGTTGGCGCTATATAATATAATAATAATATAATACAAGTATATCAGTTAGCGCTATATAAATAATATATAATAATATACAGTATATCAATGTTGGCGCTAATAAATAATAATAATAATATACAGTATATCAATGTTGGCGCTATATAAATCCTAATAATAATATATACATATATCAAATGTTTACGCTAATATAATAATAATAATAATAATATACAGTATATCAATGTTAGCGCATATAAATAATCAATAATAATAATATAATAATAATAATACAGTATATCAATGTTAGCCTATTAAATATAATAATATAATAACATACAGTATATCAATGTTGGCTCTATATAAATAAATAATAATAATAATTACAGTATATCAATGTTAGCGCTATATAAATAATAATATATATACAGTATATCAATGTTAGCGCATATAAAATATAATAAATACATAACAGTATATCAATGTTAGCGCTATTAAATAATAATAATAATAAATATACAGTATATCAATGTTGGCGCTTATAAATAATAATAATAATTACAGTATATAATGTGGGCGCTATATAAATAATAATAATATATAACAGTATAATCATTAGCGCTATATAATAATAATATAATATACAGTATATCAATGTTGGCGCTATATAAATAATAATAATAATAATATACAGTATATCAATGTTGCGCTATATAAATAATAATATATAATAATACAGAATTAATGTTGGCGCTATATAAATAATAATAATAATATACAGTATATCAATGTTGCTCTATATAAATAATAATAATAATATACAGTATCAATGTTGGCGCTATATAATAATCTATAAGCATATACAGTATATCAAAGTTAGCGCTATATAAATAATAATAATATAATATATACAGTATATTCAATGTTGCGCTATATAAATAATAATATATAATAATATACTATCATGTTGCATCTATAAATAAAATAATAACATACAGTATATCAATGTTAGCGCTATAATAAATAATAATAATAATAACATACAGTATATCAATGTTGGCGCTTTATAAACCCATAATAATAATAATATACAGTATATTAATGTTGGCGCTATATAAATAATAATAATAATAATAATCATATATCAATGTTGGCCTATAAAATAATAATAAATACAGTATATCAATGTTGGCGCTATATAAATATAATATATAATAATATACGTATTTAATGTTGGCGCTATATAAATAATAAAATAATATACTGTAATCAATGTTGGCGCTATATAAATAATAATAATAATAATACTACATTAATATCAAATGTTTGCGCTATTAAATATAATAAATAATAATATACAGTATATAATGTGGCGCTATATAAATATTAATAATAATATAACATATATCAAAATGTTGCGCTATATATAAATAATAATAATATACAGTATATCAATGTTGGCGCTATATAAATAATAATAATAATATACAGTATATCATGTTAGCGCTATATAAATAATAATAATAATATACAGTATATCAATGTTAGCGCTATATAAATAATAATAATAATATACTGTATATCAATGTTGGCGCTATTAAATAAAATAATAATAATAACATACAGTATATCAATGTTAGCGCTATATAAATAATAATAATAATAATATACAGTATATCAATGTTGGCGCTATATAATAATAATAATAATAATCAGTATATCAATGTTGGCGCTATATATAATAATAATAATATACAGTATATCAATGTTGGCGCTATATAAATAATAATAATAATATACAGTATATCAATGTTGGCGCTATATAAATAATAATAATAATAAATACTATACAGTGATATAATGTTGCACTATAATATAATATAATAATATACAGTATATCAATGTTGGCGCTATATAAATAATAATATAATAATATATACGTATATAATGTTGGCACTATATACATATATAATAATAAATATCCAGTATAGCAATGTTTGCGCTAATAATATAATAATAATAATAACATCAGATATCAATGTTAGCGCTATATAAATAATAATAATATACAGTTATTCAATTTTGGCGCTATATAAATAATAATAATAATATACTATATCAATGTTGCGCTATATAATAATAATAATAATATATACAGTATATCAATGTTAGCGCTATATAAATAATAATAATAATATACGTATATCAATGTTGGCGCTTATATAATAATAATATACAGTATACAATGTTGCGCTAATAAATAATATAATAATATACAGATATCATGTTGCGCTATATAATAATAATATAATAATATATACAGTATAATCAATGTTGGGCGCTATATAAATATAATAATAATAATATACAGTATATCAATGTTAGCGCTAATAAATAATAATATAATATACATTATATCATTGTTAGCGCTAATTAAATAATAATAATAATAATAATCGTATATCAATGTTGGCGCTATAATAAATAATAATATAATATATACAGTATATCAATGTTAGCGGCTATATAAATAATAATAATAATAATATACAGTTATCGAATGTTGGCGCTATATAAATAATAATAATAATATACAGTATATCAATGTTAGCGCTATATAAATAATAATAATAATAATATACAGTATATCAATGTTAGCGCTATATAAATAATAATAATAATAATATACAGTATATCAATGTTGGCGCTATATATATCCATAATAATAATAATAATATACAGTATATCAATGTTAGCGCTATATAAATAATAATAATAATAATATACTGTATATCAATGTTAGCGCTATATAAATAATAATAATAATAATATACAGTATATCAATGTTGTGTTGGCGTTGCTATATAAATAATAAAATATATCAGTAATCATGTTGGCGCTATATAAATATCAATAATAATAATAATATACATTATATCAATGTTGGCGCTATATAAATAATAATAATAATAATAACAGCTATATCATGTGGGCGCTATATAAATCAATATAATAAATCATGATATCAATGTTTGCGCTATATAAATAATAATAATAATATAAGATATCAATGTTGCAATGTTGGCGCTATAAAATCCATAATAAATAATAATAATATACAGTAATCAATGTTGGCGCTATATAAATCCATATAATAAATACAGTATATCATGTTTAGTGCTATATAAATCCATAATAAAATAATACTAAGTATAAATCAAAAATGTGGCGCTATAACCATATAAAATAATATAATAATAATATATCATATATCAAGTGATTGGCGCTATATAAATCCAGATAAAGTAAAAATAAATCTAATAATAACATCAAATAATAAAATAATAATAATACAGTATACAACCTAAAAAAAAAAAAATATGGCGCTATATATCCATAAATATAATATATAATACAGTATAATCAATGTTGGCGCTATAAATAATAATAATAATAAATACAGTATATCATGTTGGCGCTATATATAATAATAATAATAATATATACATGTATATCAATGTTGCGCTATATAAATATAATAATACAATACAGTATATCAATGTTGGCGCTACATAAATAATAATAATATAATTACAGTATAATCAATGTTGGCGCTATATAAAAATAATAATAATAAAATACAGTATTCAATGTGGGCGCTATATAATAATAATAATAATAAATACCGTATATCAATGTTAGCGCTATATAAATAATATATAATATGTATACAGTAAATGTTACTAATAAACACACAATTGGTATATCAATAATAATATAAGTTAAGTATATATTCAATGTTCGCTATATAATATAATAATATAATATACAGTATATCAATGTTTCGCTATAAATAATAATAATAATAATATCAGTATATCAATGTAGCGCTATATAATAATAATAATTAAATATATACAGTATATCATGTTGGCTCTATATAAATAAATAATAATATAACTACAGTATATCAATGTTGCGCTTTATAAACCCATAATAATAATAATATACAGTATATAATGTTGGCGCTATATAATATAATAATAATATATACAGTATATCAATGTTAGCGCTATATAATAATAATAAAAAAATAATATACAGTATATATCAATGTTGGCGCTATATAATAAATTAATATAATATCATATATCAATGTTGCGCTAATAAATAATAATAATAATAATATACAGTATATAATGTTGGCGCTATAATAAATAATAATAATAATATTACAGTATATAATGTTGGCGCTATATAACTAATAATCATAATATAACAGTATATCATGTTAGCGCTATATCATAATAATATATATATACAGTATATCAATGTTGGCGCTATATAATAATAATAATAAATATACAGTATATCAATGTTGGCTATATAAATAATAATAATATATACAGTTTCATGTTAGCAACTATATAACTAATAATATGCAAAATAATCTACATATATCAATGTTAGCGCTATATAAATAATAATAATAATAATATACAGTATATCAATGTTAGCGCTATATAAATATAATAATAATAATATACAGTATATTAATGTTGGCGCTATATAAATAATAATAATAATAATAATATACAGTATATCAATGTTGGCTCTATATAAATAATAATAATAATAATAACATACAGTATATCAATGTTAGCGCTATATAAATAATAATAACATTACATTTAATCATGTGTGCGCATTTATAATTAATAATAATATATACTATAAAAATTAATAATGTTGGCCTAATATAAATAATAATAATAATATACAGTATATCAATGTGGCGCTATAAATAATAATAATAATAATATACAGTAATAATGTTGGCTTATATAATAATAATATAATAATATCAGTATATCAATGTTGGCGCTATAATAAATAATAATAATCATAATATACAGTATATCATGTTGGTGCTATATAAATATAATAATAATAATACAGTATATCAATGTTGGCTCTATTAAATAATAATAATAATATATACAGTATATCAATGTTAGCGCTATATAAATAATAATAATAATAATTACAGTTAATCAATGTTGCGCTATTAAATAATAATAATAATAATATACAGTTATCAATGTTAGCGCTATATAATAATAATAATAATACAGTATATCAATGTGCGCTACATAAATAATAATATAATACAGTATATCAATGTGGCGCTATATAAATCCATAATAATAATAATAATATACAGTATATTAATGTTGGCGCTATATAAATAATAATAATAATATACTGTATATCAATGTTGGCGCTATATAAATAATAATAATAATAATAACATACAGTATATCAATGTTGGCGCTATATAAATCCATAATAATAATAATATACAGTATATAAATGGGGCGCATAAATTTATTTTTCTTTTATTCTTAATAATATCGTATATCAATGTTGGCGCTATATACATAATAAAATAATAATACATACAGTATATCAATGTTGGCGCTATATATAATAATAATAATAATATACAGTATATCAATGTTGGCGCTATATAAATAATATAATAATATACAGTATATCAATGTTGGCGCTATATAAATAATAATAATAATATACAGTATATCAATGTTGGCGCTATATAAATAATAATAATAATATACAGTATATCATTTGTCGCTATATAAATATAATAATAATAATAATATACAGTTATATCATGTTGGCGCTATATAAATAATAATAAATATAACAGTATATCAATGTTGGAGCATCATAATAATATAATTAACATACAGTAATACATCAATGTTAGCGCTATATAAATAATAATAAATAATTCTACAGTATATCAATGTTTTGGCGGCTATATAAATAAGTAATAATAATATACGTATATCAATTTGGCGCTATATAAATAATAATAATAAACATACAGTATATCAATGTTGGCGCTATATACATCATAATAATACTAATAATAATATACTGTATACATGTTGTCGCTTTATAAATACAATACAGTATATCATTCTAATAGACATCAGTTAACTGTTAAGTGAAAAACAGGAATATAAGGACACAGGGCTAGAACTACTGTGCAGTCCCAACGAGTAAACCAGGATACTTGTCACATTAAAAATGCGTCCCTGGCTATATCTGCCAACATCCTCAATGTAAATGTTTGTAAGGTATTTAAAAAGCAATAATATGCAGGAAATTTACCAATCTGTCCTGGTTCTGAGGAGCACCACAATTCAGTCTTTCCTGTTTCTCTAGTTGGGGATTAGTATCGGTCGTTCGGAATAAAAAGATGAGTTCCTTATCATGTACATTGCTGTTCTTTCTAATGAGCAACCTAACAAGTATCTCTCAGGTCACACACTGAATGTTCATTTAGTGGTGTGTATCTTTATAGTGTGTATCTTTATAGTGCGTAATCTTTTATAGTGCGTACTTTATAGTGCTATCTTTTAGAGTGGGTTTTTTCTAGTGCGTATCTGTATAGTGTGTATCTTTATAGTGCTTATCTTTATAGTAATCTTTATAGTGTGTAGCTTTATAGTATGGTATTTTAATAGTATCTTATATGTGTTCTTATTGTATCTTATAGTGTGTATCTTTACGTATCTTTATAGTGTGTATCTAATAGTGTGTATCTTTTATGGTGGTATCTTTATAGTATCTTTATAGTGTGTTATCTTTTATAGTGCGTATCTTGATCTGCGTATCTTTATAGTGCGTATCTCTATAGTGCGTATCTCTATAGTGCGCACTTTATAAGGCGCATCGCTATAGTGGCGTATCTTTATAGTAGGTAGTGCGTATCTCTTAGTGCGTATCTCTATAGTTGTCATCTCGATAGTGCGTATCTCTTAGTGCTATAAGTGCATATCGCTATAGGCGCATCTCTTAGTGCTCATCTCTATGGTGCGTATCTCTATATGCGTATCTTTACTAGTGGTAGTGCGTATCTCTATAGTGGTATCTCTATAATGCGCATCTCTATAGTGCCGTATCTCTAGAGTGCTTATCGCTAGTGCGTATCTTTATAGTGCGTATCTTTATAGTGCTTTCTTTAGAGTTGCGTATCTCTATAGTGGGTATCTGTATAGTGTCTATCTTATCGCTCTATCCTAAGCGCGTATCCTATAGCGCTATCTCTATAGCGCGTATCTATAGTGCGTATCTCCTATAGTGCTTATCTTTATAGTGCATTTTCTTTATAGGTGCGTCTCTTTATAGTGCATGCATTCTTTATAGTGCGTATCTCTATAGTGTGTATCTTTAAGTGCTTTCTTATAGTGTGGATCTTTATAGTGCCTTTCGTGATAGTGCGTATCCTCTATAGTGCGTCTCTTCATAGTGCCCGTACTCCTTGTGCGTATCCTCTATAGTGCGTATCTTTATAGTGCGTATCTCTATAGTCCTGTATCTTTTAGTGGGTATCTTATAGTGCGTATCTCTCTTTATTGCGTATCTTTATGTGGGCGTATCTCTACCGTGCGTATCTTTATAGTGCGTATCTTTATAAGTGCATTTCTTATAGTGTGTATCTATGTGCGGTCTCTATAGTGCTTATCTTTATAGTGCGTAGCTTTATAGTGCATTTTCCTTATAGTGTGTATCGTTATACAGTGCATGTCTTTTATAGTGTTGTATCTCTATAGTGGTATCTTTATATATTGCGTTTCTTTATAGTGGCGTACTCTATAGTGCGTTTCTTTATAGTGCGCAATCTCTATAGTGCGTTTCCTTTAGTGCGTATCCTATAGTGCGTATCTTTTATATGCGTATCTTATATGAATGCGTATCTCTATAGTGTCGTATCTCTATAGTGCGTATCTTTATGGCTTAACACTATAGTGCTTATCTTTATAGTGTGTATCTCTATAGTGGCGTATCTTTATGGTCATATCTTTATAGTGCGTTCTTTATATGCGTACTCTATAGCTCTTATGTCTAAGAGCAACTCGTATCTCTATAGCGCGTATCTTTAATAGCGCGTATCTTTATAGTGCGTTTCTTATAGTGTGTATCTTTTAGTGCATTTCTTATAGTGCGTATCTCTATATGTGTATCTTTATAGTGCGCTTCTTTATGTGCGTACTTTATAGTGCGTATCTCTATAGTCTGTATCTTTATAGTGCGTTCTTTATAGTGCTATATCCTTTAGTGCGATCTTTTACTAGTGCGTATCTCTATAGTGTCGTATCTTTAATAGTGCGTATCTCTATAGTGCGTATCTTTATAGGTCGTACTTTATAGTGCATTTCTTTATAGTGTGTATCTAATAGTCGTGTCTCTATATGCGTATCTCTTTAATAGTGCGTATCTCTAGTGCCGTACACTTATAGTGCATATCTTTTATAGTGCTTTCTTTAGAGTGTGTAATCTTTATAGTGCATTTCTCTTTATAGTGGTGTATCTCTAGAGTGTGTATCTTATAGTGCGTTTCTTATAGTGCGTATCTCTATATGGTTTCTTTATATGGCCATCTCTATAGTGCGTATCTTATGTGGCGTATCTTTATAGTGCGGAGCTCTATAGCGCGTATGTCTATAGCGCTATCTCGATACGCGTATCTTTATGCGCGTTCTTTATAGAGTAGTGCTTTCCTTTATAGTGTGTACCTTTAGAGTGCTTTCTTTAAGTGCGTATCTCTATAGTAGATGTTTCTTTATAGTGCGTTCTTTATAGTGCGTTCTTTATAGTGCCGTATCTCTATATGCGTATCTTTCTGTGCTTATCTTTATAGTGGCGTATCTCTATAGCGCGGTATGTCTATATCAGCGTATCTCTATATTGGCGTATCTTTATATTGTGCGTTTCTTTATAGTGCGTATCTCTAATAGTGCGTGCGTATCTTCTCTATAGTGCTTCTTCTAGTGTGTAATCTCTATAGTTCCTTATCTTTAGGTATTGCGTATCTTATAGTGCGTATCTCTATAGTTCGTATCTTTATAGTGGCGTATCTCTATAAGTGCGTATCTTTTATAGTGGCGTATCTCTTAGTGGTATCTTTATAGTGCGTATCTCTATAGTGCGTAATCTTTATAGTGCGGTTTCTTTATAGTGTTTATTTTTTATAGGCCATTTTTTATAGTGTGTATCTCTATAGTGTGTATCTTTATAGTGTGTTTCTTATAGTGCGTATCTCTATCGTGCGTTTCCTTTATCGTGCGCATCTCTAAATAGTGGCGTATCTCTATAGTGCGTATCTTTATAGTGCGTTCTTATACGTGCAGCAGAATCTCTATAGTGCGTATCTTTAAGTGCGTTTTTTTGTATTAGTGTATTCTTTATAGTGTGGTATCTTATGTGCGTTTCTTTATAGTGCGCATCTCTATAGTGCGTATCTTTATAATGCGTATCTCTATAGTGCGTATCTCTATAGTGCGTATCTCTATAGTGCGTATCTTTATAGTGCGTATCTCTATAGTGCGTATCTTTATAGTGCGTATTTCTATAGTGCGTATCTCTATAGTGCGTATCTTTATAGTGCGTATCGCTATAGTGCGTATCTCTATAGTGCGTATCTCTATATGCGTTGCTATAGCGCGTATGTCTATAGCGCGTATCTCTATATCACGTATCTCTATAAGCGCGTATCTTTATAGTGCTTTTTCTTTAAGTGCAATATCTTTATAGTGCATGTCTTTATAGTGCGTATCTCTATAGTGTGTAACTTTATAGTGCGGTTCTTTATAGTGCGTATCTTTATATAATGCGTAATCTTCTATAAGTGCTATCTTTATACGCGTATCTCTATAGTCGTAGCTTTATATTGCGTATCTTTATAGTGGCGTAATCTTTCTCTTTATTGCGTATCTTTATAGTGGCCGTACTCTATAGTGCGTATCTTTATAGTGCGTATCTTATAGTGCGTATCTTTTGATATGTGCGTATCTTTATAGTCAATTCTTTATAGTGTGTATCTATCGTGCGTGTCCCTGCTATAGTGCGTATCTTTACTAGTGTCGTATCTCTATAGTGCGTATCTTTATAGTGCGTATCTTTATAGTGCATTTTTTTTTATACTGTGTATCTTTATAGGAGGGCATTTCTTTATATTGTGTCATCTCTTATAGTGTGTATCTTTATAGTGCGTTTCTTTTTATATTGCGAAGCTCTATATGCCTTTCTTTATAGTGCGCATCTCTATAGTGTCGTACCTCATAGTGCGTATCTTTATAGTGAGTATCTATTAAGAGTGCGTATCTCTATGTGCGTATCTTTTTTTTTTTTTTTTTTTCTATAGTGCGTATCACTATATTTGCGCGTATCTCTTTATTTATCGTGTGTATCTCTATAGTGGGTATCTTGATAGTGGCGTATCTTGAATAGTGCGTATCTCTCTATAGCGTCGTATCTTTTACGCGTATCTTTATTAGTAGCGTTTCTTTCATATTGTGTACTTTATAGTGGCTTTCTTTAGTAATGTGCGTACCTCTATAGTGTGTATCTTATAGTGCGTTTCTTATATAGTGCGTTATCTTTATGTGCCGTATCTCGATAGTGCCGTATATTAGAGTGCGTATCCTTATAGTGCGTATCTTTGAAGTGCGTATCCTCTATAGTCTGTAGCTTTATAGTGCTTATCTTTCTAGTGCGTATCTTTTAGTGCGTATCTTTATATTGCGTATCCTCTATGTGCGTATCTTTATAGGGCGTAGCTCTATAGTGTGCGTATCTTTATAGTGCGTATCTTTATAGAGTGCATTTCTTTATAGTGGTGTACTATAGTGCGTGTTCTCTTAGTGCCGTCATCTTTATAGTGTCGTATCATCTATGTGCGTACTTTATAGTGCGTATCTCTTTAAGTGCATTTCTTTAAGTGTTTCTTTATAGGGCATTTTCTTTATGTGTGTATCGTCATAGTGTGGTAGCTTTATAGTGTCGTTTCTTTATAGTGCGTATCTCTATAGTGCGTTTCGTTATAGTGCGCATCTCTATAGTGCGTATCTTTATGTAAGGTAGGCGTATCCTATAGTGCTTATCTCTATCGTGTGTCAATCTCTATCGTGGCGTATCTTTATAGTGCGTATCTTTATAGTGGCATCTCTCTATGTGGCGTATCTCTATAGTGCGTATCACTATAGTGCGTATCTTTATAGTGTGTATCTTTATAGTGCGTATCTTTATAGTGCGTATCTCGATAGTGCGTATCTTTATAGTGCGTATCTCTATAGCGCGTATGTCTATATCGCGTATCTCTATAGTGCGTATCTTTATAGTGCGTTTCTTTATAGTGCGTATCTCTATAGTGCGTGCGTATCTCTATCTATTGCGTATCTTTCTAGTGTGGAATCTTTATAGTGCATTTCTTTATAGGGCTATCGCTATAGTGTGTATCTTTATAGTGCGTTTCTTTCCTAGTGCGTATCTTTATAGAGTGGCGTATCTCTATAGTGCGTATCTTTATAGTGCGTATCTTTATAGTGCGTATCTCTATAGCGCGTATGTCTATATCGCGTATCTCTATAGTTTCGTATCTTATCGTGCGTTTCCTTATAGTGGCGTATCTCTATAGTGGTCGTGCTATCTCATCATTGGGCGTATTTTCTATTGCGTATCTCTATCAGTGCGTATCTTTTAGTGCTTAATCTCTATATTGGCGTATCTTTTAATAGTGGCGTATCTCTATATGCGTATCTTTATAGTGGCGTATCCTATAGTGCGTACTTTATGTTGCGTTTCTTTATAGTGGTAATTTTTATACTGCATTTCTTTAAATAGTGTGTATCTCTATAGTGGTTTCTCTTTTAGTGTGTTTCTGTATTGTGCGTATCTCTATAGTGCGTTTCTTTATAGTGCCGCATCTCTATAGTGCGTATCTCTATAGTTGAGTATCTTTATAGTGCGTATCTTTAAGTTCGAATCTCTATAGTGCGTATCTTTTAATAGTTGGCGTTTTTTTGTATGTGTTATCTTTAATAGTGTGTATCTTTTTATAGTGTGTTTCTTATAGGTGCGCATCTCTATATGCGTATCTTTATAATGCGTATCTCTATAGTGCGTATCTCTCATAGTTAGTATCTCGTATATTGCTTATCTTTATAGTGTGTTATCTCTATAGTGCGTATCTTTATTTGCGTATTTCTATAGTGCCTTCTCTATAGGCGTTCTTTATATGCGTATCTCTATAGTGCGTATCTCTTATAGTTCGTATCTCTATAGCGCGTATGTCTATATCGCGTATCTCTATAGTGGCGTATCTCTATAGCGCGTATCTTATAGTGCGTTTCTTTATAGTGGTTCTTTATAGTGTCATTTCTTTATAGTGCGTATCTCTATAGTGTGTATCTGTAATAGTGCGTTTCTTTACTAAGTGCGTATCTTTATGTGCGTATCTCTAGTGCGTATCTTTATAGTGTCATCTCCTATATTCTTATATTTATAGTGCCTATCTTTAATAGTGCTTATCTTCTTTATGCG